>ML814792.1:0-30821 GCA_009831015.1 Picea engelmannii | reverse complement strand
ATGTTTATATATTTATACCACATTTATTAAACATATTGATGATCCATATAATTTTAGGTATATATGTAGCCAATATACCTAATTTTTTTTATCCCACATTGGTTATACTAACATTAATTTTTATCATCTGTGTTATATATACATAGTCTTATTTTATCTTTTTATATTGTGTTATATCTTGGGCAATATTTGTTTTAGGATTTGGAGCAAGCTAACATCGAGGAGACATCCGAGGAGAATCTAGCAAGCAAAGAGGAAAAATTAGCATTTAAGAGGTTAGTGTTTTGTTAAATTCTTACATGTTTTCTAAAAAGCTTAGATTTTTTTCACTTTTCTCAAAAAATCCTTAAGATTTTTTGAAAGAAAAGGGCAAAAAAAGGTTAAATTTACATATAATTTTTTAACTTTTTGTCTAGTTTTTTATGGTTTTTGTATGATTTTTTAGGTTATATAACCTATAAACGAAGATTTTAGGTTATATAACATATAAGTTATATGTTATATAACATATAACAATGCTATATGTTATATAACATATAACATATGTTATATGTTATAAACATATAACGTATTATATGTTTATAACATATAACATATGTTATATTTATAAACCTATAACGTATTATATGTTATAAACCTATAACGTATTATAATGTATTATTGCAACTTAGGGAAAGCGTCTTGTCCTGTCTGGTTTTGTTTTATATCCAGGTGGATCTAGGGAGATTAGTTTGTGTCCGCACTTACCGATTTATCCTATAACACCCCCTTTTCCCAGACTAGTGCTCAAAGACGTTATGCTATTTTACAAGCCAAATTTGGAGAGGGTCCCAGGATGTCCAATTGGGATAATTCTCCTTAGGTGTGGGGTGTTTCCAGGTGAAGACCAATCTAGGTCATGTAAATGCATGAGATGGTGTGGGGGATGTTTGGGAAAGGGGTGCAATGATAACAGGGAAATGTAGGTCTTACTTGTGGGTGCCTCTATAGAGGGTGAGATGCACCTTTTCACGGATGCAATTGTTTCCTATCCCATTAAATGCCTTCTTACTCTTTGTCTTATTGATTTTTCTTTCAATATAATAGCTGGAGGACACTACCTTGATGTGGTGACCAGTGGTGACAGTGTTACCCAAAAGCATTTCACGGAGATAAGAAGGTTGGCTCGTGATGAGGAACCCTTTCTCTTGGCTATGCCACCAAGAACCACTACCCTGGCGTGGTGACCAGATGAAGAATAGTGTCATACTGCTACATGCCCATGGACCTAATAGGCTAGCTCATGATGAGACCCCCTATCCACCAACTAGGTCTTGAGTTTTATTCTATGTTATGGGTCCCCCCTTTTTCTTTCCGAGAAGCCTTTTATTTCTTTCTCAGGGATCCCTGGGCGAAGCATCTCAAGGTTTGATCTTGGATTTTAACTTTTTCTAGCTGATTTTACCCTATGGGCCTTTAGCCCCTTATTCCCACAAGGCAAGGTACAACCCTTACTATCTTGGTAAGCCCAATGCCCGAACCAATGTACAAGATAGATGAGAGGGAAAATTATGAAAATTGATAAGTATGAAAGGAATGGACAATGACATTTCATAGACCCACCCAGTGGCAACTCATCCCTAAGAGAACCAACTTTCTAGGGCACTATGTCATCCCCCCCAGGTATGGGTAAGTTAAAATGCATAATGTCCAAGAAAACATCATGAAGCGAAAGAGAATTAAATGCACATATTCAAATGTTTTGAGAATCAGAGTGGCAGATACCATGAAACCTAGACTGATTACCTTATGGAGCAAGATCCACTGCTACTTCAAAACCAAGTCTATGGGATGGGTGTTGTTCTTGCTGATAGATGGAAGGCATTGAATACAGGAAGGGCCCTCCAGGGCCAAGCTCAAGTCAATATGGCTCTCGGTACTCCATGTCTAGGACATGTGGGCCTCAAGACATAATCTCCTTAGTTATCCCTAGGGTAGGGGATAACATCTGGCTCCAACTCGGGGACATGTGCTCACCGTAGAGTGCATGAGAACCTAAAAATCTCTGGTATGAATTGTGACCTAATAGATCTCAATAGAAATGATCAATAATCACTTGGGATGGTGATATCACCCCTGGTTCATATATGATAAAATGAAATACAAGTAAGAAATCATATATACAAATGGAAATACAACTACTCTAGCATGAAATGCAGATGGTATATACAATGAATTCAAAATGCCTACCTACTTACCTGAACTTACCTGTGAATTCAAGTCTCTACCCCCTAATGGGGTTTCAGGAGGTGTCCACTAACTGGTAATGGACGTCTTCTTCCTTCCAAAATGGATAAATAGTAGGCATCATTCACTGACTCACTTTCGACTCTGAAGGGTCCAAGCCAAAATTGTCACTCCCTTTGACATTAGTAGGCTCTCCCTTCTTTGTATCCCACATCCAGACCGTATCTCCCTCTTGGTAATATTTTTTCTTAAATTTGGTTGTTTCTTGTATGACTCTAGTATATTGTCTTGAGGGAGGAGGGTGGGATTCTGCTGTGAAGACTTCCTGTTGGGATGGTCAGATCAATATGTCATCTTCTTCTTTCTTTAATAAATTGACAATCCCAACTTCTTTTCCCTTATATTTTCCTAGGAGTTGTTGATACTCTTCCTTCTTTGGACATTGTATTTGATCAAAGTCTTCCTCTAAAGAGAAAGGAAAATCATGAGAGGAAAATACATGAAGACTTTCTTTGATTGGTTCATGTGTTTCTCTAGTTCTAATATCATCACCAATTTCCTGCACATGGACCTTGGTCATTGGAAAATTCGAGAGGTGGCTTATTGTTCCATCATTCATAGGCACATTAATATAAGTGAGATCCATCTCTAAAGTGCCTCCCAACATTGCAACAAACTTCCTAGACAATAGCATTCCCCATACATCCGGGACATCCACTACCACAATATCCATGTGGATCACTCTCTTGAGGTATCTTCCAAGGAATACTTCAACATTCTCAACTATCCCATAAGTGGGTATGGACCTCGATTCAAAACCACACACATTCTTGTAAGGCCATGTGACCTTTAGGCCTAATTTTTCCATGACCTTCAAAGACATCATGTTAGCACATGCCCCTAAATCAAGCATACAATTGTTAAGGAATTTGTTATTAATCAAAAAGGTCATGAAGAAAGGTTTATTTCCATCATATTGAACCCTAAAGTGATCTTCTTGTAACATGATAGGATGGTCCATTGGTCCATATGAACTTTTGAAAAAAAAATTGAACCTTTCCTTTACAAATGGGACTTTGATGACTTCCCCTAATGGAATGATCATGTGCATTTTTACCAGTGCACCTTCAAAATCAAAGTTCAAATCCACTTTGTGAATCTTGGGAGGATTCTTAGGAAGAATTATGTTCATAGGTGGAGGTCTTGTCTCTGAAATTGTAGGACCAGTAGAGAGAGGTTGGTTCATTCTTTTTTTCCTAGTATATACTTGGAATTCTTACTTCTTCAAATTTTCTCTTGACTCTTGGTCAAGTTTATTTATCACCTCCATCCTAGACTTCGTGATTGCTTCCTTTATGCCTTCTTGATCTTCTTCAAGTGTGACATTAAGGAAATATTGAGGACTTTCAATGGTATGGTTAACAATGTTTACCTGGTCATGATCACCATTGTTGAAAGGACACTCATGCTCCCAATCTAACTCTCTTCATTGTAAACACCAAGGGTTTTCATCTACTACATTTGCAAGGGATAAAGTATTGGGAACCTCTTGATCATTCTTTGGTCTAAAAACTTCATTCCCTTTCTGAAATTTCCCTTTGTAAGGAACCCTAGGAGCTTGTTGCTGAGTTCTTTCTAGATTGACAATCCTATTCATCATTAGTGCTTGGGTTTTAACCATGCCATCTACATTAGTTGTAGCTTTTCCAAGCTAGCGCTAATGTCTAATGTGGGTTCAACATTGTGGACTATCTTAGGTTTAGCATCCATTCTGACTCTTGGGGCTGAGAAAGGCTCGACTCTAGATGACGATAGGTTGTCTTCAATTCTTGTAGCTACCTCTTGGGATTCTTGGATTGTTTTAGGGGCTTTATCTCTGAGGAGATATCCCAACTGTCATGTAAATGCTTTGTTATAAAGAAAGAGAAGGAAGCTATCATAAGGATGATGTCTCACTGGGATCTTCTGCATCAAATTTTCAAATTTATCATGAAATTATTTAACGGTTTCATTCTCTTGTTTCATGAGGTTATCCAGCCTTATCAACAACATGTTGGGGTCTTCCTTAACACTCCATCATTTGAGGAATATTTCCTCTAATCTATGCATGGTTTTAATACTAGCGTCGAGGAGACCATTGTACCAACATCTAGCACCATCATGGAGGGTAGCAAAGAATAATTTCATATCTAGATCCTTAGCATCATCATTGATGGGATGGAGCTGAAAGAAGGCCCAAAAATTACTCATATGATCCTTGAAACTGACTACATCATTACCAATGAATTTAGGTAACCATTTCTCATACTTAGGGGCATTTTCCAAGGGTATCCTGGTATACTTGTCATGTCTAACGGTTTGAAGAGCTTGGATGACCATTGCTTCTAGTTATTAGCTTGGTTTGGATTAACACTCTGAGTTCCAACGTTAGACATTGTGTTGAAAGGAAGATTGCCTCCAAATAATGATTTTACTATAGAATAATTGCAAGGAGGTTTTCTTCTAAAGGACTTGGGAGGGTTGGTATACCTCCCTGAGGTTTGTGGAGTAGCTAGATAATTTTCTTGAAACTATGAAAGGGATGAGTGGATCACCCTCAGCGAAGTCGCCAGGTAAGATTTGTAAAGTAAAAGGATTTTGAGGAAAGGCTTACTGAAAAGTGTCATCTTTGAGGAAAATTGACTGAGTGTTCCCCAGCAATGACGCCAAAATGTTATCATGCAATTTGTACTTTCCCAAAATCCAAAGGCAAGTGAACAATAAATTGGTGTAACAGGAGGTTGTCCTATCACTGTCACCTAAACAAGACACCTCTTTCTATTTAGGTGTATCACCCCAGGGAAGACGTCCCTAGTGACCTGAGGGTTTGAGAAGACTAAGGTAAGAGTATCAAAAGGTTATACCCCTCTCACAAGTCACTCTAATCAGAAATTCCCAATGGTTTTAATAAGATGAAGCAAATATTTTATTAAGTGTACCTACCAAGAACAAGACAACAAGAAAAACACTATTTGCAAGTACCAATTGATGTTAGTGCTTCATAAAACCATGGAATTTGAATAAAAAGAATAAGATTATATAAAGGTTGAAGCAACAGAAATATTTATAAGAACAATGTATATACAGTAATAGCTTCACAATTATGCCTTAATACAGCTTCAATAATAACCAAAAATGATAACCTAAAATTGGCAATATGCTAGTATTTCTCAGAAGCAATGAAGGAAATGTAAAATCAGCTTTAACACTTTATTTTAAGATGCTTTTACTGCTTTCATAGATGGTTTTAGATATATTTTGCAACAGCAAAAAGATAGTTAGTAAGTTAGTCTACTCTAAGGTTAGAAGTGGTTAGTAAAGACCTTGAAGTAGATGGTTTAAAGGTTGTTTTCATCAATCAATCAATTGCAAGCTATGAACTACTGCCTTTAGGGTAAATGTAGTCACTTTTTCAGTAGTAATTCTTATGGGAAAAAAATGATAATGGGTGAGCTAAATACAAGAGGGAGGATGGTTGAGGTGTTAGTAACCTAACACCTCAATCATCCAAAACCATAGGAGGAAAAAATTACTAGGAGGTAGGTAACCCTAGGCCCTAGCGATTTTAATTCTTCTTGAGGTCAAGCTTGAAATAAAATGAAATATTAATGAAGCAATAGTACTAGAGTGCTACTAAGGTAGGGCTCTAGTATATGCTTCAATGGAGGTGTCTTCTAGCAAAATCAAGTAGGTGGAGAGATATTAAGAGAAGGACAATAAAATGTGATTTTATCCTAGGGTTTCACACTAGCAATTTCATAATCTTATAAATGAAAAGTAAAAGATACCATAACCATTCAAAGAAAGAAGGATCACATATTTCTATTTACATTCACCAAGGATAATCTAGTCAAAGGCCCTAGTTGAAGACTTTCCACCATGAAAATGCAAAAATTCACCAATAAAATCTCCCTCCAAGAGTTGTGCACCACTTAGTTCAACCAATAATTCTTAAAGGAGGCCGAATTTCAGACCTCACACTTGTGTGAGTGAAATATGATGAATACAAATGAGAGTTTGATATCTTATTTATACAATACAAATGACCTTTAATTACATTTTAGGTCAAAAAAGGCCGACATGGTGAGTTTACATGAAAAATCTAGTTTTACATAAAATTGACAAATAAAACCCTAAATTCATATTTTTAGGGTGACGTCATGCACCTCCTGGGGTGATGTTGGCCTCCCTCTTGGAATGCTAGGCCTCCAAAGTGAAACGTTGGGGCTCAAAACCCCTAAGGAAATATCACACGTGCTAACCAAAGTTGTCCTCATGTTGAATACCCTAACTGAATGACATCAAGGCTCTTAATGATAACATCAAGGGCCTTCATGGGACAACGTCATGGTGGCAGGGAAAGACCCCCCTAGGTCTAGGCCTGCCAAAGTGCCTCTAGTGGAACGTCCTCCCTTTTAGCTGGTGCAAGCCTCTGGTACCCCTCTGCCCTTGGCTGGGGTTTTAGCATCCATTTGGTGGGATTTTATCCCTATGGAGGTCTGAGCTAATCATCTCCCCATATGTACTTGTTCGTCTGGTATGTTCCTATAGCAACAATAAGTACACCCCCCATGGGATCATAATTCACAGGGATCATAGCAATGTTAATCAAATCTAATAATAAAGTTACCCAAACATGTGCATAAAACCCCCCTTTTCCCAGACAAGTGCTCAAAGACGTTATGTTATTATACAATCCAGGTTTGGAGAGGGTTTCAGGACGTCCTATTGGGATAATTCTCCTTAGGTGTGGGTTTTTTCCATGTGAAGTCAAATCTAGGTCATGTAAATGCATGAGATGTTGTGGTGGATGTTTAGACAAGGGGTGCAGTGATAACAGGGAAATCTAGGTCTTACCTATGGGTGCCTCTCTAGAGGGTGAGTTGCACCTTGTCATGGATGAAATTGTTTCCTATCCCATTCAATTCCTTCTTACTCTTTGTCTTATTGATTTTTCTTTCAAGAGAATAGTTGGAGGATACTACCCTGGCATGGTGACCAGTGGAGACAACGTTACCCAAAAGCATTTCACAGAGATGAGAAAGTTGGATCGTGATGAGACCCCCTTTCTCTTGGGTATGCCACCAAGAGCCACTACCATGGCGTGGTGACCATATCAATAGTAGTGCCATATTGCTACATCCCCATGGACCTAATAGGTCAACTCATGATGATACCCCTTATCTGCCAACTTGAGTTATATTCTATTTCATGGGTCTGTTATAACCCTAATTTGCACCATACATGCTTACCTGGCATCAGGCCATCTCATATCCCTTCTTTGCCAAAGCACTACTGAACAACTCTTTTTAAAAACCTCTTTTATAAGGGCCCAAGTGCCCTACTCCATTACTGCATGCATGTACACGCTAGCTGACCTAAAACAACCCGCGTGTACCTACAAAAGCACGGAAAAAGGAAAGTTACCGACGGAACACACAACTTTGGGTGAGTTGACTAAATCTTCCAGCCATGCATGGCCGAGGGTTCGTCCAAATGCCTAGCTTTTTCGAGCCTATAAAAGAAGGGTTAGGAGTCCTATTTGGAAGAGGAGAATAAGAGTAAAGAAACTCTACCCAATTGCACATTCCCATTGTCCCAACCCTTTATCAATCCTTGTGCAAAGAGAGATACAAAGCAAAGATGTTGGAGGACATTTGAAGAGGAGCCCAGGATCAGGTTCACAGAGCAGTGGCCGGTCATGATATTGTAAGTTGATTCATTAAAGTTAATAATAAATAAATGCTTTTCCCATCCCACTATATAAGTTCTTCATAGTTTAGTGAATATATGTTTGAATCTCTAACCCATTAATCTGTAGAACAAATGCATGTAGAGTTTGTTGCTTGTTTTGTACGCAGTTCAGTCTTGGGAGGATAGTTGCTAGCAAGCGATCAAGCGTGAAGAAGGATCGACATCGAACATCTGGAACAAGGTATGTTCGTTTAACCATGTATTTGCTTAAAAGAAATGGGGATTAGGTCTAGGACGACGGTAGAAAGTAGGATTCTTTCGGTCTTATCTGCATGCATAACATAACCCTAAGTGCTAGTTCGTAGGGGTATTTTTGACCACAACAGAATTGGCGACCATACTGGGGAACTCTCTAGGGTTCCTGGGAATATTTTTGGGTATTTTTAAAAGATTGGTTTTCTTTCCTGTTTTTTGAAGTTTCTACAAATTCTGAGCTAATAGAGATTCTGGTCTTCCATACCATCTATCTATGTTTCTTTGCTTGATTGTCTTTTTTCGAGACCCACAGAGGTACACGTGGCCTGCATAAGGTCTGCACGCATCTACCCGCGCCCTACTTTCTTACAGCCCGCGTGTAAACGCTAGCTGAAGAAGTAACAGTAGCACGTATGATTCCAGAAATTTTTTGAGGCAATCATCCTCTTCCCTGTCAGAATCATTCATTCTTAGGGGTTTTCTGGAACTCTTTCTAGTCTTGGTTGTTTGCAATCTATAGCTTAGGGTTCATCTCATATTAGTTTGTTTTATGAATTTTTCCTTACGTTGTTTTCTTTTTTCTGTTAAAGAAAGTGTCCTAGCCTTCAAGAGACCCTGGTTTTCAGTATCAGTGGTCTCTTCCTGGTTTGGAATGTTTGTTTTTATTTTTGTTTCAGAGTTTTAGAGATACATGCGGCCTGTATAAGGCCAGCACGCGTGTACATGCCCTCTGGCTCTACACAGCTCGTGTACACACGCTTGCTGTTGAATTGTCAGTAGTGTTCTTGTGAAGGATAGTTTTAGTTGAGGGTGAGGCAGTCATCCTTTCCCTTGACAAGAGTTATACCTCTCAGGTTTTTGAATCTTTGTCCTAGCAGTCAGTAGATTAGGTTTGATCTCATCCATAGCTTTCTTTTTTCATTTAAAAAATTTTCATTAAAATTTTCTTTAGGGTTTTTAGACAAGTGTGAGAGTCCTTTTTTAAGTTGCTAGTGTGTGATTTCTTGAAGTGATTCTTTGCGATCTACGATTAGGCCATAATTTTTTCTTGGCTTTTTACTTGTTGATATTTTTCCTTTTTGCTTTGTGAGAATTCAAATAAAAAAAAAATCTTTCATTTCTTGTTTGGTTGAAAAGTGTTGTTTTGCATTAGTAACCAGGGAAAAGTCTTTGCTTTCATAAGTTATTGATAGTGTGATTAGATCATAAGTAGCTCTTAGTCGAGTGAAATCCTTCTTTAAGTTTGCTGATTCAAAAGATCTTAGAAATTGTTTTAAAAAATTTGAAAAGTTGTTGAAAATTTGCGTTAAGTGAAGGTTTTTGTTTCCAGCTTTCTGTTTATTTTTATTTTCGTCTTTAAAAAATCACTAGTTTCACTTTCATACCCCTTGACATAAGACAAGCCATAAAATTAACGCTAAATCTAAAATTCATTAGACTTTTATGTTTGTAGGGTTAAACAACTAGTTTAGGATTAGGACCTTGGATTAGGTTGGAGAGGAAACTCTTCAAGGCCATTAAAATCAAACATTGGAGTCTGAGTTAGGGAGTGTCCAAGTCCAGTATCGTGAAAGTTATTCGGGACCCCCCTCTAACACAGGGAATAAACACGAGGTCGCATGCCGAAAGGTAGCGGAGATAACCCCTCCAAAGCTGGACCAATCGTAGTGGAGAACACATATAGAGGGCTTACTGGGATTCCGTCGATCGCATTTTCCATGGAGCTTCGTGGGTCTTGAATCCATTCGAGGTCCTCAGTTTTTTTCCATAACACTTTCTCTCGATACCCTTGACAGGTTTCGGGCTCGATACCCTGCTCATTGTGGTCTACCCGACTTTCGACTATACCCGCCTGGTGACTGTTCACGCGCTGGCAACCTAGTTGCCTATCTTTTTTAGGGACATACACAGGTGACTGTGGGGGTATACCGTAGTTCCTAGGACAGACATCGGGCCATGCTTTGCAGAGTATACCCGAAGGGTGATTCCATGTTCGAGTTTCACTTGCACCGGTAAGTTGCTCTAGTGTTGGTTGTTGTAACTGTTCTTCCAATTAATTTAGTGTTTTCCTGTCCTATCTTATAGGGACTTTTTTAGTGTCTGTTGTTTTTGAACGACTAGAATGCCCTAGAGTGTCTTTGATCTTCTCACATAGTGGAGGATCATGAGCTCCATCGGTCACGAAGGCTTCTTGGCCTACCGCCGGTTACACTGGAGCCACCCCTGCCACCACTAAGGCGAAAACTAGACCAAGAAGGGTCTTTTGAAGTGACCGGGTCACAAGAAATTGTGCCCAACCAACATCCAGAGGAATCGACCGTTTTAGACCTTGGAGCAAAAGCTTTTGGTCTAGTTGAAACCTCCACTACTGATCTTTCGACACCCACCATCATACTGATTCATCCTTACGAGTGTCAGACAGTGTCGCACGCAGCAATGGAAACAAATGTTGTTACTCCTTCTCGGAATTTTTCAATTCCCACACCACAAGAGAGTTTCCACCTCCTAACCCATCGTCACCGGTCTGAGCCACCACAGTCTTGACTGCCTCTACATTGCACAGTGGTCCGATCCTGTCTCTGGCGGCAGCCACAACCCCTTTCACACCAAGTGCGACAGACCCTCTGTTCTCATACAGGATGCCTAGTTCAGGTACAAGTCTGGGGGTAGGGAGCTCTAATGCTCCTCTGCAAGGACACATGGGGGGAAATCCTTCTCCTTTTAACATTTTCCCTTATGAGGGAGGTCATATACCTCCTTCGTCCCCTTCACTTGGTGGCACGCATCAGCAATCCGTCGGGCCACCTGCACACCATAGTTTATTTGGAGTGGGGAGTCAAGGACCACCTTCACATAATATGCCGGTAGGTTCGACATTGTTTTATTTGTTTGGTGTGTTTGGTAACAACACCTTCTCATCAACTACTTTCCCAACTGGGGGCAACCCCAGTTTCAGACAACCTATTCCTATGCAGGGTACTATTCCTACACAGGGGGCACACCTAGGAACTTCTTCCACATTAGGGCCTTGGAATTCTTGGCAGAGATCAGTTCCCTCATTGGGAATGTCGATCTAGGGTAGTTGTTTTCACAATCAAGGGAACCCTAGACAAAGCACTATGCCTATCCCCACGGGACCGACATGGGGCAACCCTTCCCAAAGTCCTTCGAATGTAATGCATGCCCAACCATCTATGTCCTATTTTGAAAATCAACCGATGATGTCTCCTCACACGAAAAATCCATACACTGGCCATGGCCATGGTTTTTACCAGAACCCAGGCCAGTAGCCGAACTTTTCCTAGCAACCTGGTGCTAGTCAAACTACAGGCCCCTTTTTCGCAAGTTATCACCAACAACCCAAACTACCCTTCCTGGCAACCTTGCATTTGCCAGACTTGACAAGGTTGTTGAATGACCCTATCTGTCATGATCCACGTTGGCCTTCTATGCTGATGAAGTTGCCTTCAGACATCCCAAAGTTTGAAGCCAAGCCTAATGAAGATCCAGGAGATCATGTGACTACCTTCCATCTTTGGTGCTCATCTATCTCGTTGAAAGATGACTCTGTATAGTTGCGATTGTTTCAACGTACTCTCATTGGGAGTGCCACGAAATGGTACATTGAGCTCGATCGCTCAAGATACTCTTCCTTCAACGAGCTGGCGATGGCTTTCCTAAACCATTTCCAGCTACCTGTGAGATACGATGCTGGCACCGAATTGCTGGCCAATTTCTCACAAACAAAAGCGGACCATATCTCTGATCACATCCGATAATGGAGACGTCGAAAGAGTTTAATTAAGGTACCAGTCCCACCAGCATTCCTTCTTGGGTGGTTCCTTAAGTCTTTGGTCCCACAGTTGTCCAAAGACAACGTGACGTCGAGAGTATTTTCTAAAGAAGACGCCATCATGAGACCTCAACAACTCGAGCTAATCTATTCTCAGTCCAGTTTATTATACGAGATCTTGCCAGATGCGCCACACTCAATACTTGATAACACCAGACAAAGAGCTGGACCACATGCCGATGGTATTGTTGGTTCAACACAAACAAAGCCCGCTGAGCAATTGACGAAGAAGTTGCATCAGTTGACTATACAACACACAACGGCCATCCAAACTACTGCTTTGGTTACTCCCCCTACCAAAAAATTGGATGTACACACAGTGCAATCGACTAATCCAAAGGCCACCCAGCAGCCTGAAGGAAAGAAAAAACAACGAAAGAAGGGTAAGGGGGATAAAAAACCTATCGATAATGCTGGCGGGGACAACACTGAGAAACGAAAGGTGAGGTATCCATGCAACTTATGTGCGGAAGACCACCCAACCCATCTATATCCTCGGCTTGCAGAAGCCCAAAAGTTTGTGACGCAACAATAGCCTGTTGTGTTAACCAATCCATTTCAACATGGGAAAAATCTAACCCAAGCCTCTGCAAGCACAAAAGGGGGCAACCAAGGACCCTCTTCGTCTTCGAACAACCTCGCATCCGCGAATGTATATATGGTGAAGGGTGATGCTTTTATATCAACTAGAGCGCATGACTATGGTAAAACAAGCACTTCCGAGAAGGGAAAAGAAGTCGAACACCCATCTCTTCCTCTACAGATTGAGAAGACGTTGGGTGAAACAATGACATGCATCCCCAAAAGCGCGTTCAAAAAAGCTTCTCACAACCCAAATGCAAGGGCCTCCCATAACTATTATGTGGTGGAAGATTTATCACAAACCCCTTGTGCGATGTCCGCTTTGGAGGTCCTCCAAAGCTGCCCTTACCAGAGGAAATCCTTGTTAACCTCTTTAGGATCTACCGAGACTTGTAATCCGGGTACAATCATGCTGGATACAACTGACCTAAAACCTCGTCTGCCTCACCACGTAGCGTTTCAGATAGTAGTGGTTTATCCCACAAAAACGTTTACTCGGAATATCTTCCACACGGTGGTTGATGAGGGAGCCTCGACATGCATTATGTCATTGACATGTTGGAAGGCCATTGGCCAACCCGTTTTGTCTCTGTCACCTACTCTCCTCACTGCTTTCGACGGTCGTTCATTCCGACTACATTGCATCATTCCCTCTTTCCCCATGCAATTAGGAGGGAAGACCGTGTGTGTCGAGGTAGAGGTAGTTGATGCGCCCCTCAACTATAACCTCTTGTTAGGAAAGAGTTGGACTTATGCCATGCAAGCTATGGTTGCTACAGTTTTCCGGGTCTTGTTGTTCCTACACAAGGGCCGGATAGTGACCATCGATCAATTGTCTTTCTCCAGACTTGACCCTTCATTGAGGGCATCCATGGTCCTAATGATTGATAATCTTCAACCAGGTGTAGTCAACGTAGGGGTTGGTTTGTGCCCATCTTTGATGGGTACTTTCGATTACCCGCCCCCTCAAGGCGATATCAAGTTTATATCCAATCATCATAAGGTTGAGATTTTTCAAGTTTCGTCATTTCGCACGACTTACTTTGACGATCCGTGGATACTTCCTTCCCCATCGGTCACAATGGATGGGACAGGGCACCCGAGCATGTCCATGCCCTTGTTCGCAGCTGAAGTAGCATACTCTTTAGTCCAGCAAACTTCAGCCAACACTGATCCAACTCCTACACAAGAGTTCGATCCACTTCTAGAGCCTATTTGGGCTTAGGGTTCTCTCGTTGACACTGATTCATTAGACTTAGTGTTACCCTCTGATGAAGCTATAATTGAGGCAATGACTAGTCCGGACAAACTCTGGGAAGATCTTCATCACAGATCATGCTTCCTCCTAGATTTAAGTAGAATCGAGGTCGGAGAATTCACCTTGACTATGACTAGAGATAGGTCTTGTCCTATTAATCCCTTAGCTACACACAAAATCTATGTTGAGGGTAATATGGAAACCATTGTTGAAACGATACCTATCAATATCTCCAGAACCCCTGGCATCATAGACAATGTTTTTGTTGGAGCATACTTCTCCCCCAAGGAGATGCCAAGCATCGACCCAAAAAGAGTCGATCATGAGCTCACTTTGTTGTTTTTCAAGCTTGCTTTGAGATCCGAAAGCAACATCCGGCAATACTGCATTTATGCTTTTCAATCTCGTCTGGATTAACTGAGAAAAGTAACCTCTACGAGTCTTCTTTTAAGCCTTTTATAGACCCTCTAAACATGAACAGATTGTCGAGTGATCTTGTGGTCTTTCACGCTTGTTAAACTGAAATTTGAAGGCACGTCTATCCGACAGTAGTTTACCCCTTTTTCGGTCCGGAAAGTCAACTGCACGAGTAAAGGTATACTCTATGGAATTTCAGTTCTCTAGAAAATTACTCTCAAGTATCATTTTAACCCTTTTTTGGGCTTGAGGGGCTAAATTTACGAAAAAGGAACCCCCACGGAGTCCATAGTTAAGCTCTTTTTAGACTCCCTAAAATTGAAAAAATTGTCGAGTGACCTTATTCTCTCACACTCGTTAAACTGGTCCAGAAGAACATTCCTAATGGAGTCCATAGTTAATCTTTTTTCAGACTCCTTAAAAATGAAAAAATGGTCGAGTGATCTTGTCTTTCTCACACTCGTTAAAATGGTTTTGAATAGACGTCTTGTTGGTGCTAGTTTACCCCTTTTTTGAACCGACTAGACTATCTTCGAAAAAGTTACCCCAATGGAGTCTCTTTTTACGTTTTTTCATACTCTCTAAATATGAAAAACCACTGAGCTTACCTTCTATGGGCTCGTTAAACTTACATCGAAGGATGTTACCATTGTGTGTTTTGTTAACCGCATTTGCATACATTATACACCAGCCTTGTAGCACTTTGCTTCTGCATCTTAACACCCTTGGCCCCCGAAGGATTTTTTCTGAGTATCATTATTCTGAACATCAGTCTTGTCCTTGAACCTTGAACTTGTATGTTTGTAACACTCGTTCCTCCATTGTAATGTAACATTCCTTTATTGTTTTTTCCAAAATCATTGAAAAAGACAAAAAAATCAAATATACCCCAAAAAGAGGAAGGGAAAAGTATTTTCTTTATTGGTAGCATAATGAGTCACCCTTGGATAAAGCACATTTTTCCATTTTTTTGTCAAACTATGGGATGTAATACGACCTTAGGAAGTTGTTCTCGCTACATAGAGTTGTGTCCTCCTCCGTTTGGTTATTCTTCCAAACATATGGAGAGTTTGTGTTGCCTATTGCTTCGTAAACTTATGATTAATGCCATGCTGCCTAAGTCTCATCATTTGTCGTGTTGTTGTCCAAGGGAAGTTTCTACCAAGATTGAGTTGGCCCCTCTGCAATTTGTCTCTTTCCCTCATACCCGACCATCCTGAACGTCCAATCAAGTCTTTGTTTGAAATCAATGAATCCTTCAGTCTGATCATCAAGATTCTCTAGTCCATGACCGACGAGCCGTCGAAGACCTCTAGGTAGTGAAGTCGTACACTCATAATACACTCCTACCCGAGTTTTCAAGATTTTGAAGTTGTTGTTGAAGCTCTAAAGACCTCATCTCCAGCCATCAGGCCGTATCAGCTTCTAGAAGATGGATACTCTATATGTATATCTTTTTGATTTCGAGATGTAGCTTCGTTGTGTATTGTTCATGGCTACACTTTATATAGTTATTTGACATGGATCTATAGTGTATTTGATTGGTAGCCATGATTCTGTTTTATCCCGAGCATGGGTATGCCCACCTCGGTGAGACATTTGTTATTTTGCAGATGACGCCTCCCGGTTCCTGGTCCCTGGGCTCACTTGTTCGGCACATCATTAAAGATTGGTAATGTATTTCGGCCATCAGATGCTCTTCTGACCCCACACATTAGGGGGCATCTGTTATAACCCTAATTTGCACCATACATGCTTACCTGGCATCAAGCCATCTCAGATCCCTTCTTTGCCAAAGCACTGCTGAACAACTCTTTTTAAAAACCTCTTTTATAAGGGCCCACACACCCTACTCCATTACTGCACACGTGTACATGCTAGCTGACCTAAAACAACCCGTGTGTACCTACAAAAGCATGAAAAAAGGAAAGTTGCCGACAGAACACACAACTTTGGGTGAGTTAACTGAATCTTCCGGCCATGCATGGCCGAGGGTTCATCCAAATATCTAGCTTCTTCTAGCCTATAAAAGAAGGGTTAGGGGTCCTATTTGGAAGAGGAGAATAAAAGTAAAGAAACTCTACCCAATTGCACATTCCCATTGTCCCAACCCTTTAGCCATCCTTGTGCAAAGAGAGATACAAAGCAAAGAATTTGGAGGACATTTGAAGAGGAGCCCAGGATCAGTTCGTGGAATAGTGGTCGGTCTCAACATTGTAAGTTGATTCATTAAAGTTAATAATAAATAAATGTTTTTCCCATTCCACTATATCAGTTCTTCATAGTTTAGTGAATATATGTTTGAATCTCTAACCCATTAATCTGTAGAAAAAATGCATGTAGAGTTTGTTGCTTGTTTTGTACGCATTTCAGTCTTGGGAGGATATCTGCTAGCAAGTGATCAAGCGTGAAGAAGGATCGACATCGAACATATAGAACAAGGTATGCTCGTTTAACCATGTATTTGCTTAAAAGAAATAGGGATTAGGTCTAGGACGACGGTAGAAAGTAGGATTCTTTCGGTCTTATCTGCCTGCATAATATAACCCTAAGTGCTAGTCCGTAGGGGGATTTCCCACCACAACAAGGTCCCCCCTTTTTCTTGTTGAGAAGCATTTTATTGCTTTCTCGGAAATCCTTGGGCGAAGCATATCAAGGTTTTATCTTGGATTTTAACTTTTACCGACTATTTTTACCCTCTGGGCCTTTATCCCCTTCTTCCCACAAGGAAAGGTACAACCCTTAATAGCTTGGCAAACCTAATGCCCGAACCAATGTAGGGGATAGATTAGAGGGAAAATGATGAAAAGTGATAAGTGTGGAAGGAACAGACAATGAAATTGCATAGACCTACGCAGTGGAAACTCATCCCTAAGAAAACCAACTTTCCAGGGAACTCTTTCAACCCCACCCCAGGTATGGGAAAGTTAAAAGGAATAATGTCCAAGCAAACGTCATGAAGAAAAAGAGAATTAAGTACACATATTCAATTGTTTTGAGAATCAGAGTGACACATACCATGACACCTAGACTCATTACCTCATGGAGAAAGACCCATTGCTACTTCAGAACCAAGCTGATGGTTTGGATGCTACTATTGCTCATAAGTGGAAGGCACTGAAGAAAGGATAGTCCCTCCAAGGCCAAGCTCAAGTCAATATGGCTCCCGGTACTCCATGTCTAGGATTTGTGGGCCTCAAGACATAATATCCTTAGTTATCCATAGGGAAGGGGATAAAAAGCTACATATGCCTTGGTTTGGACCTTTTCATTTGGTCCACATCAACGAAGCTCGTGCTTCCAAGATGCTTACATTGCAAAAGTAGTCACTCAACAGACTTATTAATGGCAATAGGTTGAAGTTTCTCTACGACCTGTAGGGGTCATCCATCCCTTAGCCTCCTTTATCCATCTTGAAGTTTTGTAATGTAGAGATTAGTGAATGATCTACAACATCTAGAAGAGTATGTAGTTGGCATATTTTTCCTTTCTGGAAGTACAAAGTACACTCGAGTGACACAACTAGATTGGATAGAATGACAATTTTACAGATTTGCAAGATTTCAAATTTAGGTTGAAGGTATAGCCTACGTACAAAGTATTGTATTTTGTAGGGGATTCACATAGGAATGTGTTGAACAACCTGCCATTACATTACACTGAAGGGTCAAGCAATCTAATATAGAAAAATCACACATAACACTAACACGTATGTAGTGATGACGTGACATTCCAAAATCCACATGACTAGTACTATGAATCTACATCGTTATCTCCTCACCTATCAACCTTGGCTAAGACTCCATTGTTATTCTTTGATCATATGGTTGGTCGGTTCTTTATCTTCCTTTGGTTCCCACCTTTTCTAGCTATTACACTCTATATATATCCTCTTCCACTGATGTAATCCTTGGAGAAATTATCTGCATCCCATTCTTTGTTTTCCCCGTCTATTGCACATGCACCCAATTTCTCCCTTCTTACTATTATCTTTACACTTCTCATTGATTCAGATCCCATTCCATGGCCCAAATTCACTCACGTTTTGGGACATGCAATTCCCAGTTCGACCAACTACCCAAAGAACCCACAGCCCAATTTCCATGAAGATTGACAGTTCGTCATGAGTTTCTAGGAAAAGGTCTTGCCATCTTATTTTCCAACAAGACACAACCCCAAATTTCATAGTTTCATGAATTGTTCTTTGAAGATGTAACAGTTGGATAACTCTCTATACCCCGAGATGATTTTCCCGTCGCCATAGATAATCACCTTCGCTAAAGTGGATATCCCAAAGTTTCAATCTCTCCATTCCACCAAGATAGGAGGTCTCTGTCTTATGTCTTGTCTTATCAAAACAAAAAGACAAGCATGCAATTATGCTCTCTCTTCATGGAGCTTAATTTCATTTACACGGCCGGTGTCTGGATGGTGTGCTTCAAAAATATTTCTCATTCATCACTGGAGACACCATTGAAGGGAAATAGTCCAACCTTTGTGGAAATGAAGTCCAAATCCATCACTTACCTTGTGGACTTATTAACTCATTCAAGGGCCTATGTCGAGTTGCAAATGCAACATGAACATATGATTTTCTCTTACTCAATCATGACTGCCACCACAATTTGGTTTGATGTTATGGTCCATCACTAATGATGATTTTCTCTTACTCTATTGTAGTATCATATATTCCATGATGTCGTTGGCCCGAATATGCACCAAGTAATAGCGATGGGGGATTGTTGGAACCCAAAGTTTTTTCTCAATAACGCACCTGACGACAAACGATGTTGTCCAAGGTAGTTCCAGTTTTTTGGGTGCCCAAGAAGATGCGTGAATATTGATGAAACATGTGCATGGGATCAAGTTTTCATAATAAAATATAGAAATCAAGAAGGCCCATGCGAGAATCAAGAAAGAAATGGTCGTTAAATCTCATCAAATGATTACTGGCAGTAGAATAAGGAAACATGGGGTAGACAGAAGATCAATTGACAAGGTAGTTAACATTGCACCAATTCTAGAAAGGCTACATGGAATGAAAACAGGTGATAGAATCTTGTGAGACTGTTACTCAATAGAGTGTCTTGAACGTAACTGAAAGAGGCAGAGGTCCATAATAGTGAAGGATACCAAAGGAAGCAAAGACGGAAAATAAACGTTTGATTTAGTGGGTTATTGTTAATTTTTCATTGTTCAAGGGCTAGTGCAATCACTCGCTTTGATATTCTATAGTATTACAATGGGTCTAGTCATGTTTCTAAGTCTGTCATATGTTAAAGGTGTGGAAGGATTCCCATAGTGCAATGTATTGTAACTCTAGGAATTTTTTGAGGGAATACGAGACCCTATTGTTGTCGATATATGATTTGATTAATGTGTGCATGTGATTGATGGAATGAGGATGATAATCAAGTTTCACTAGTTCTTAACCTATGTTGTCTCAAACATGTCTCTGATTAATGAATGTGTTGCGTCCATTGTGTTTTGACAGCTTTTAAGTAAGCTATAATGAATGACATAAATGCAATCCCCAGTGGATCTCCATGTGTCCAGCCCCTCATGGATGACACAATACCAGAGGGTCTGTGTGATTCTCGTAGCATCTTAGGTGATACCTTCTTTAGCCTTGGTTGAGGATTGATATTCCCATGTTTAATTATTGTTTTATTTCATACAAGCCCAATATAAATATACAAGAAGAAGGATTGCATAATGTAAATTCTCAAGAATTTTTCATTGAACTCTGTGGCTATCAAAGATAAAAGTGCTTGGAACAAACTATCACTGCAACTAAACACCTAACATCTCTAATAGTAGTTGAATTTTTTGCATATTTGCGAGAAGAAAGTATCAGGTTCTTCAAGATTACATCTAACTGTTGTTGACGTCAAGGGACTAAAGAGTCCCCAACACCAACATTTCAACCTCCCGCAGGGCTAGAAAAGAAGAGATGAGAATATCACCCTAGGCTTAAAGTCCCAAACAAGAATGCGCATTAAACTCCAGGCCAATTTTCCCCTAACCTACAGTCCAAGCATGAATTCTTTTGCCTTGTAATTTTACTTTTTAATAATATTTGATTTTTATGTAATTTATGATTTTGATACTTTTATATTGGAGTTTATACATATGACATAAAAAAATTAATAAAATGAAAAAGGTATTTGTATTGTATTTGTTTTATAAGAAGATATCTAAAACAAAACTAAGAAAATTAATATAACTATGTTAGTTTTAAAATGATTCAAAAAGAAAAGTTTATTAAACAAACATTAGTGTGAAGAATACAAAAGAGTAACACTTTAATGAATTGATATTTTTTATTTTCTTTTAGAATTTAGGATATGATAAATAATAAGAAAATTAAAATAGTAAAGAAAGCAAGAAAAAGTTAATACATATTAACAAGCTAATAAATAAAACTTACACACATGATTTTTACAAAATAACATGTTCATAAATTTGTTTGTCTTTTTTATTTTTATCTTTAATGTTGTCTTAAGAAAAGATGAGGAAAACTAAGAATTTAAAAAACATAACAAAGAGACAATTTTAGAGTGAAAAAGAAATTGATCTTCATTTAAAATGCTCCCCATACAAACTCTTGAATTTTCGAAATCTACAAGTCTCTTCGTAGACTAGGGCCAGGTATATGGTCTTTAGACACTATAGAACAAGGTTACAATAGAAATACCAAGCGTGAAAAAAAAAATCTGAGCTAGAAATGGAATGGAGCAATGGTGACAAATCACAAGGAGAAAACCTTCATATCAGAAACCGATTAGCGCCGAATAAAATCGAGCTTGAACACAATAAATTGACAAGTAAGCTATTCACCTTATGAAAACCAACAATCTCATCCTCGCTTTATCTTTTTGCTTCTTCACAAGACCCCGTGCTACCAACGATTATGTCAATCCCTGTTGAATATGTAAGAGA
Source organism: Picea engelmannii (assembly GCA_009831015.1). Lineage (NCBI taxonomy): Eukaryota > Viridiplantae > Streptophyta > Pinopsida > Pinales > Pinaceae > Picea > Picea engelmannii. Next base: position 9,555 of record ML814792.1, on the reverse strand, counting down.
AGAATGAAAAGAAGCAGACCTCATAGCACTCCAAGCATATCTCTCTAAAATCTTTACCAAAGTTTTTCTCTCTCAAAATTTTATCTTGAAAAATTTTCCTCCCCTGCACTTGTTGGGTGTTTCTTCTTTTATCTCGTTTGGTGAGCGGTTCCTTTCGTTAATTAGTTTTATAACTGAATTCGAACTATTCTGGAACCTTCTTAACATATTATTAAACAAAACTAATTTGTTTTTATTATCCTTGTGTCATTTGTTTGGGCTTTCTTCATGTGTTTATAATTCTTATATTCCATTTGATGTTTTTTATATAGCCTAATACGAGTACAATTAAACTCCAATGCCACAATCGCAATTTCACCGTGACAAGATTTTATTACCATTGATATTTTGTATCAAGAAGAACTTCTTCATACTGCTTCGCAGCATTGTCCAAGCTGAGGTCTTGGCTCATACCACGTTTTTGTATACCAAACCAACTTTGCTTGAAGACATGATATGTCCGCAAGGCATTGCCAAGTGAGTGAATCAACCTTGATGGTTGTGTACATTCAAATGTCCAGCCAAGGCCAGTTTTTGAAAATGGATCAAAAGGTTTTACCATATCTTTCATGTTCCCTACAATATAGACAACTGGGAAAATTCCATATCGATAGCATAAAGATGGTTTAGACCACAAGGCTCGAACCCTTATGGCATTAATATGATGTCACATCCTGTTGTGATGCGATGGGATATTCTAACAGAGAATCTCACCCGGCCTCGAACTTTATCCTGGTGTTGACCCACGACATGTTTTCTAAATCACTTCTTCCTGTACCCAACATCACTAAATGTATATCTTGTTGAACCATCCAAGGCATTGTCTCCACAATAATATCTACACCTTTCTTAGAATCTATTCGCCCAATGAAGCCAATGACCAACACATCAGAGCACACAGGCAACCAATCTCTCTCTGCAATGCAGTTTGACATGTAGTCTTACCAGTTTCAATTGTTTCTATTGACATAACCATCATTCTTGAGACGAACATCTAGTTCTGGGTTCCAATCATTATTATCAATGCCATTCATGATTCCTCTAAGTTTTTAGGCATTCTCCTTTATTACTTCATGTAAGCCCCACCCGCCTTCTGATATTGTTTGGCATTCCCAGGCACAACCATGGCTTACTACAACAATTTGATGGGCAATTTTTAGACCAACCATGAAAATATCCAGGTCCTCTCCTTGAACAGGATCATAAAGTTTAAAACAGACCATACAATGTTGTGGCAAGTCTAGAAATTTATAGTCATCCAACGGCCCACGTCCCTGGTGTGCAATGTTATGAATCACAAGGACAGATCGGGTGTACTCCATGAGGCCATGATCCCGATAATGCACCTAAAGATAGACAGGATACAACATCGTGTTTCATTCATTTACAAAACAAAACAGGTTTCCATTCGCCCATGAAATTCCATTTCTTGAGAAATTGTCAAGGTGTTGGAATGATCCATAGCTTTACAATATTAAGAGACCATATAGTTATCAGTGCCTTTCATTTCTTGTTATTACTCCATCCGCATTACGTTTATAGTGGACATTGATTATTGAGCAATGGCTTAAGATCCGGTCATCTGGTGGTGATGTCACAGTGGGCAGGGTTGGACATTGGGAACCTCAATATTGTGCAGACATCTAGTAAGCAGATTGTTCAGCTTGATGGTGTCTTCAACATAATATCATATCATATCACGTGATTTTAAGATCGTCATCATTGACGAGTCCCATTATATGAAGGAAAAAAAGTTGGCCATAGTGCTTTTCTTCGTCATATGGGACATAGGCTACATCTTCCTTCTGCAAAATCTCTCTATATTGTTTCCATGAAATGTATTTAACCACAGAAACTTCAGTCTCCTGAAGTGTAGAGGATTCCAAAGGAATTGGATCCAATGTTGTCACCAAATAAACATCATTAAACTCATTATTAATATAAGTCCCATTATTTATAACACTGACACTTATAAGGGAAGTATCACCAACATAAATATGACCTGGACTGGAGATATCCCATTAGTGCAACTATCACCATGACCTTGATCTGGCATATTTTGAGCGAAGCCAAGAAATAAAATACGCCCATCACGAAATAACCAAAATTTGCATATAATCGTTGCATTGACAAACCTATTTTGTATTATTAAAAAAGGAAATATTGCAAGACATGCACATGGCCTTGGAGCACCATAGAATCCAATTCAGAAATGCTTTCATGGAAAACATGTTGTAGAATATGTGTCATTTATCCTTTGAATATAGAGCTCTTTCATACTATGTATTCTCAAGAGAAAAGCAACGTCAAACCTTGATTAATCTCATGGTGGTGTTCATTTACATATAATACTTATAATAGACTCTTAGACAACTTACACATGGAATATATTTGTGGAAGAGTGGGTCCTCCAAACATAGAGATGGTATGTATGCATGGGTTTATGACATGGACTTTATTAATCCCAAATAAATAGTTGAATTTTGATTTTGGGTAATAAATTTATGATCATGACAAACCATGATATAATAATACAACTTTGTTTTTGATCTGGAAGAAGGTGGAAGAAGGTTGAAGACATGGGGTAAGAAGTATATTGGAAAAGTGAAAGTGAGTAATGTCACAGTTGGGTAATATATGGAATATTTATTCACTCTTTCTTTAGAAGGGTTTAAAACCATAAGGATGTAATTGTCACACTTATGAGTAAAAAATAAATGTTATTTGAGAAATGAGAAATGGGAGCCAAATGTGATGGTTCAAGAGCCTCAAAACTTAACCAAGCACCATAACATCTTGGTCGAATGCTAATAATAAATTTGTGTCTTTCTAAGCTTATAAGTTGTCCAAATTCAACACTGGCCAACGACCATTGTTATTAACAAGTATTCATCCTAACTGCAGATATTTTTAATGACATCTTCTTTGAGTGTGTAGCAACAACTCAGCAAGAGTGCACAAGACTTTGCACAAGCAATTCTGAAATGAAGGGGGAGCCTGGCAATGATTTTTCGGCTAAGTACTATTGACAACAATCATCATCAACAACTGCTTTCTTGTATAGCAATGGCTCATGTTGATCACTAATAGGATTTGCATAATTAAACAAAAATGCAATATGGATATGCATTTGCATCTTTGTTGAAATGAAAATACTTTGTTTTCCTCCATAGTGACCAAACACAATGTGTACCCTGTGTTCGATCATCACTTATATAAAAGTGATATTCTTTAATAACATGTCGATTGTCATTGGTGATTTCTATGTTATCAACGCTCTGTTGAGCATGTATATATATAGAAAGTGGACAAATATAGTGACTTGATCAGAATGATAATATTCACTTTGTATTTCCTTTTGTTCAACGAATGTGTAATTCTCTGCACAATCAACTACAAACAAAATTGTCCATGGTGGAAACACTTCACGGGATTGTTTGAATTGTAGGTCTTTCCATTGAGCTCTATGTGAATGCTTGGTGTATTTATAAATTTCTTCCTAAATTTCTTCAGAAAATCTATCACACAGATTTTATCGACTTTCAAATCAATCCTTTTGGAAATAACATTTGAAGAATGTGGAGCCATGTTGTTGATATATTCATATCTCTTCCAATTGATTGTTTTATTAGAAAATGATTGGTCATTCATATCAATGGGATACTTTGATTGAAACAAACTTAGATTTCCACAACGATCATATTTCTTTCCACCAACACATTTGTTTTGGTAAAATAATTCATCACCTTCTCTTTCACATAGAATTTCAAATATAAAATCATGGAATGTGGAAGGAGGAGGTGAACTTAGCCATAAAGTTTTACCAAAATCAAGAAAAGTGTCATAATATAACTCAAATTCCACATGATAACAATAATAACAATTGTCACGAACAATGATGGATCTAACAAACCATGGTTTTTGTTGCACAAATGTATTGATGGAAAATTTAACTTCTTTTTGCTCTTCTTTGAACTTATTGAACAATTCTGTTTGTGTCATTGGAAATATATGTTTTGGATGTTCGTCATAGTGTTTTCATGCTATTCTTCGTCACAACACATCCCTTGTATGCGGTGAAACACAAGATTTTGTCAACCAAAAATTAAGGGTCGATTATTTAACATTTTCTGCAAGTCTATCTTTCTAGGGTTGTCTATAAATAACTATCCAACAAGCAAGTTCATCATTTGCATCTCTTTGCAATCAAAATTTTATATGTTTGCACAATATTTTTCTTGAGGTTCCCATCACTTTTGCCATGTGTTGTGTCAAACGATATTTTGTATTGCTATATGAAACAACTATTGTTTGTAAAAAGATACACATAGCTAAATCAATGCCAATAATTAATAATTATTAGTTAATTTAATTCTTTGCTTGTGCAATTTACAACTTCAACTTATCAAAAAGTTCCCAGAATGTCCTATTTTAAATCAAGGAAAAATTTATGTAAAGACGCAAAAGTGTAAAAGTAATGGCGATTAACTACAATACTTAATTGTTGCGCAAATTGCGCATAAATATTATTTATGTCAACTACGCAAGTCGTGCATTAAACCCAAAAAAAAGTTATGACCCTCGACTATACTTGAATAGAAGTGAGTTTCTAAAAGCTATGGTTAAATTATTGATTTATTGTTTCAATAATACAATTTATACAATCATTGTAATCGAAATATATATATATATATATATATATATATATATATAGAGAGAGAGAGAGAGAGAGAGAGAGAGAGAGAGAGAGAGAGAGAGAGAGATTGATTCGAATGGATCTAGATTTACTCAATTCTTAATTGAAAAGATAGGACTCTTAAATATTTCAATAATGTCATTAACATAATTATTTAAATTACAATGGAAACCCTAGCTTATGCTCCACATGCGAATAATCCCAATTTTTGCAGACAGAGCTGCCACACCTTGGCTTGCAAACTACCACTCAACCAGAGCATCTGATCACTGGCAATGAATATCAGGGGGGGGGAGAAACCCCCCTCATATAGAAATGTCGCGACGAATGACAGAGAGGGGACAAGAGCCAAGTGGTAAGCATTTGAGCCGCCTCCCCATTTATAGGAACTATTCCTCACCAAAGACCAGGGTTTCAACAAAGATATGGAGATAGAGACAAGCTTATCTCATCCAAAGGCATCTCGAGGATAGGAACCAGGAAAATGCATCCCCAAAGTTGATAAAATGCCCAGATATTCTATCAATTCGACAAGGGTTGGGGAACACACCCAGTTCATGAAAGAGCATGCTCTAATCGGGAAATTTCTGGGTCTCTGACCATTAGAAAGGGACCTCATGCGATGGATCAAAGCCTGATGGACCTCAAAGGGGGAATATGAAGTCCAACTCAGCTCCAATGGGTTCTTCACGATTATCCTCTACAACATGGAGGATAAGCACCAGATCTTCAACAATGGACCATATTTCTACAACTATGCAAGGCTCTTCCTCAGATTCTAGATGGATCACTTCAACCCAGAGAAATAGGACTTCACCATGGCACTGGTCTGGATTCGACTCTACTCCTTAACCCAAGAATTCTAGCTTGAAGAAATTCTTATGGGCATAGGAAACACAGTGGGAAGGTACATAAAATCCTCAGAGGTGACAAAACAAAGGAAATACACCTCCTATGCCTGCATGTGTGTCTACATGGATATCTTGATGGCCTTACCAAGTTCAGTAATTATAGAATACCATGATGAGTATTGGAACCATACCATATGAACACATCCCCTTCTGTTGCAGGAAATGTCATGAGCACGTTCACCTCTTCTATGACTGCCATCTAAACGTTCAAAATACAAAAGAAGGGGACATAAAGCAAAATGATGGCTACACAACAGTCACAGAAAGGAAAAAACAACCCCCAAGGAAGCACAATCAAGAGAGCAACCAAAAAATCCTCCCCAACAACTCTTTTGATATCTTAAATCAACTCTAAGAAGAAGAGGAGGTGGAAAATCCACATAAGAAAGATAACGAGGACAAGGACAAAAGAAAAGCCAAGCTACAGTCGAAACCAACAAAAAAAAAGAACCAAGGAACGAATCCTCTAGTTCAACTGAATGGGGATAAACTAGAGGACAACGGGGACACACTCATGCAGTTGGAAGATCAGGATCTAGTGGACATTGACCTGGAGAAACTGGAGGAATCCTTCAATAAAAAGGAGCTGCAAACCATCCAAGTAGAAAAAATAAGGAAAGTGCACAAATTATTCATTGATTCCACTGCAGGGACTACTTCAAGACTAGGTCTATCCCCGGATACAACACCTAATACTAGGTGAACCCCCCAAGAAAGCAAACACAGAGGCATGAAATTATCACACCAACTCATCAAAGAGGTAGGAAACTATATGCTTAATCCGGGATAGATCCACCGTCTCACAGAAGGGTACTTTCCCCCAGCACCCAAATCATCATGATGAAGATCATCACTTGGAACATTAGAGGACTTAATGGAAGGTCCAAAAAAAGGACACTTTGAGACAGTATTCGTGCAGAGAATCCATACATTCTCCTTTATAGGAAACAAAATGTGTTGGGCAATTAATAGAGGAAATCTTTCAGTGATGCTGGAGGAACTGTAACTCAATTCACACAGACTCAAATGGTGCTACAGGGGGCCCTCACAGTCATAATAGATCAACCTTTCTAAATGATTTCCACACTCACAGTCCACTTCAGGGCCTTAGGATCCAACAAAGATGGCATGATTACAAATGCCTATGGACCGCAAAGTGCCCAGGACAAGGATCTTTTCTTACATCAGATATCCACAATAAGTATGCTGCTGAGATCTGTGCATTGGATAGTCGGGGGAGAATTCAAAATCATTCTTATTCTGGAGGAGAAGACTAGAGGCATAGAGCGGCTCGATCAGGACAATGGTAAGTTCAAATCACTAATAGATCGACTAAAACTTATAGACATAGAAACTAGGAATGGAATCTTCACTTGGTCCAATCGACTATCTGGACCCTAGCATGTTGCAAGCAGATTAGATATCTTCCTCATATTTGAATCAATAATGTTGGATGATCCGGTGTTGGAAGCCAACATTCTCCAAAAATTGGGTCCAGATCACTGGCTAGTCTCTCTCTGGTTAGACACAGGAGCAACACCCAAGCTCAAACCTTTCCACTTCAAAAAGTTCTTGCTCACCCACTTGGATTTTTGGGAACTTTCCACAACCTAGTGGAGGCAAGTAGAGATAGACCATGGCACATGCATTTATAAGTTCCAACAAAGGCTAAAGAACTTCAAATAGAATCTAAAGGACTAGAACAAAAACATATTTTGTAATATCTTCCAGAAAAAAACAGGATACCAAGCAACACTTAGAGGACTTGCAACATGAATTTATTTCACATGAATAGACGAAAGACTCTGGAAGGGAGAAGGAAAAGCTACAGACAGATCTAGAGGAGCGTCGAAAACAAGAGGAGATATTATGGAGACAAAAATACATAATACAATGGCTTAAGGAGGAAGAAAGAAACACCAAGTTCTTCCATCGCTCCATGGTGCATAGGTGCTTCATCAATAGAATCACCCAACTACAAGATACCCAGGGAAATCCCATTCTGGATCATGCAACTATAGAAGATGAACTGGTACATTACTACAAAGATCTCCTATCGGAACCTCTAAGGGACAGAACGCAGGCTATAAGAAAGATAACCAGGCACATCCCTTCCCTTATCACAAAGGAACAAAATGAAACACTGATGCGACCGATCAGACAAGAAGAAGTTGATCAAGCGGTTAAAGAAATGCCACTAGGTAAATCATCGGGGCCAAATTGGCAATACATGATAACCCATCCAAAGAAGTTCCGACCCATTTCCCTCTACAATGTGATATACAAAATCATCATGAAGGTAATAACTCTCTGACTCAAACAAGTGTTTCCCTTCATCATCTCCAAGGAACAATCAGGCTATGTGGAGGGGTACAAATCATGGACAGTGTCATCCTTGCACATGAGGTAATACACTCACTCAAATCAACACGCACCTTAGGTATGCTCATCAAACTTGATCTCTCAAAATCTTTTGACAGAATAAATTGGCAATACATGCGCTCCCTCCTTGAGGCCTATGGATTTGATGCAACTTGGATAGACTGGATCATGCAACTCACTTTCTCATCCTTCTTCTCCATTCTGGTTAATGGAGTGCCCTCCCATCCCTTCTCCCCCACAAGAGGCATCTGTCAAGGGGACCCCCTTTCCCCTTTCCTTTTTGTCATAATGGATGAAGGCCTGGGTTGTTACATCAATGCCTCAATCCCTACAGATTCAAGTGGAGAAACGCTATATTCGCAACCAAAAATATCACTATAATATAAACAGAGTGAAGTAATTGCAGGTTTCGTTTACTCAATGCAGAGCGGAGGAAAGAAAAAAAAGTTTAGCAAAAAGAAGACAAGTAGACGAGAAAATTTAATATAATTACTTGAACAATTAATTTGGTGATGGCATTGACTAAAATAACAAGTGCCACTGCAGTGGCTATGTCCCTGCCGAAATGAGGAAAAGCTTTGTGTACATTGATTTCAATGGTTCTTTCTGCACATTGATTTGAATGGCAACGCCAGCAATATTCCATTAGATACAGGACTCTCTTAGGATTAGTTTTATACCAGGCTATTTTTCCTGGTGGCAACCCAGTATTCCATTCGATACAAGACTAAAGGTCATTTATGGATTTACATGTTTAAAAGGAATATATGGATTCCTAGCTTAAGTTCAATCTACCCTTTGAGAAAACAGATTTTAGTGCAAGAACAATGGCATGGAATCCAATGGACCTCAATGTCTCTGAGTTAAAAGGAGACTAAAGCTTGAACGTTGAGTAACACCTACACAAGTAATAAAAACCCCAACTCTTCACTAAAGCATATAAAAATTAAAAGCATAGCAACTGTAGTGAAACAACAATTGTGCTCGAATAGGCAAGGCATATGCAAGGCAAATTAATCAAGTAGTAATTTCAGAGGGTTTGTTTGGTGATGCTACTAATACTCACCTTGTCTAAGCTAGTGCCTGCATTGATCCTCTGAATCCAGAGGCCATACATGTCCCATTTCATGTTACGGTGGTCCCTATAAGAGAATTGGAGGGCTTTCTCTACACATTCTCTGGCAACGCAGATGCAGTTCTTGGCCCTTCCACGGAACCCCTTGGCCAACTTTAGTATCTGATTTTTCTTCATCTTCTCTTATCTCCTCCCAGCTCCCCTCCTCAATGATAAAACTTGTAAATTTCGGACATGTACTAGAACTAGGAAGTTATAATGTGAAGACAAATTTGACAGCAAACAATTTCTTTAAAGCTTGAGCCCGCTCTTAAAACGCGTCTGAATTTAACTAACACGTGGTAGCTAATAATATTAACAGGAAAACGATTATCTAATGATATTATTAAGAAAAACAGGACTAGATAATAATATTATTGAGACGAAATATAATAATAATTACTGCTAATGAT
>ML814791.1:227128-254417 GCA_009831015.1 Picea engelmannii | reverse complement strand
ATCCTAGGCTAGGTGGCTTGTTTTTTGATTATGCTTGTTTTATAATTCTGCAACAATCTCAGACTGATGACTCAAAAGCTGACTGGACTGGTTTCCCCTCTGTTGGGGCAGTCCAGTAACTACAGCTGGTTAATTTTTGTACTCTTGGAACCCTGGTTTAGCCATAGCAGGCACCATACTTAATATAACTTTCTTACTTACAAAAAAAATAAAAATTGTGTGCCATGTCACATGTACCATCATGTGCTAAGTGTCACCTTTTTTCCTATGTTGACTTTGACCTGGTTTGACTGTAACTTTGACAACCCATAACTTTTGCATACAAACTTCCTTTGAGGCGATTTTTGCGCCATTGGAAAGCTATTGCCGAGCTCTGTGCATTGATGGTGTTTTCGAGAGATTTTGGAACATTTGAATTTTGAGCATTTCTTAACCATTTTGGACCTCTTTGGATGTTCTAGATCCTCCTGGACCTCTTTGAGCATTCTTGGATCCTCCTTGATCATTCCTCCCAATTGGAAGCCTTTTGGACCACCAAATTTTTTGATTACTCAACAACTAGGTAAGGGTAGAGTACCCTCACCCTTTCAATTTCCATCCATTTTGCTTTACTTGGTTTTACCCCTTTAATACCAACTTGAATATATTCCACATCACCTCTGATCCAAAAAATCCTTAGATGCTGATTAATTTTAAATACATATAATCATCTACTTGATCTTCAAAATAAAATGATCGCTTGAATGATTGCAATTTTACACATGAAATACTCGTCTTAACTAAATCCACTTAAATGATTAATGAACAACAATAATATATCACATACAAAAGTTTGATAATGGAGTTCACCCAATTTGGGCTACGTCTCTGGGTTCGCTTCCAATAAAGACCTTCTTTATTAATGCTCAAATACTTGCATTTTACAATGACCTTTTAGATGTTGCTCAAATGCAGAAATAGAGTGCACCATTGAATTCCTAGTGAAAAATCGTGCAAAATGAGTATAAAATTCTCGAAATTCTATCAAGGTACCCCTCGACGCGCTTTACGGTGTAGCCTCATAACTTAGGTACCATCGAGCACAAATTACAAGACCAAAACTCCGCATTAATGTCCTATGTACAACCTCGATTCATGTGCCCATTAAACAGGGCGTGCGCCCCTAACTGTCCTCCGAATTTTATGGTAGGAAATTAATAAAAATCAGTTGGGTTTATAACCAAACCTGCACCATAGGCGGATTGGTTAAGTTGTTGGTACTATATGTGTTAGGTAGGGGGTTTGAGCCCCACCGACCTCCATATATTCCCATGTTTTAGGTGTAAAGTTGTTGAACCATATGTTATATGTATGGTATGTCGTCCAAACTTCCTGTGCAAACTTAAGACCGGTGGTTAAATGGAACATTACATCGACCATGGGCTATGTTGGGATCGTATTTTGATTGTTTTGTTGCGACAGTTGAATCCTTTTTGCACTGGTATTATATATGTTATTGACCATTTTGAAGGATTTTTCAAAGGATTTTGTATCAATTCATCATGGATTTATAACAGGTATGTGCAATCAATGTTTTGCAATGGTTTTGAGTTAATTTCAGTTTGATTTGATGTTTATGAGGATCTAATGTGTGATATGTGTGTAACAGGGTGAATTCGCAGTCTGATCCTCCATCCAGTAGCTCGTCCGACACCTCATCCAACACCCCATTTGGTACGCGATCCGACACTCCATATGGCATGCGATCCAACACTTGGAGCGCAAACGAGTTGGCAGTTGGCACATTGGCGACATGTGATGGGGGAATCGATGACCTAGGTTTTGTGACCCCTCGTGGCCTCCAACTACAGATCTCATGACATCTCAGATTAGGCAGTTATGCTAATCGCTGAGTGGCTCACCCATTTTCTAGAAGCCAAATATATTAGAGCGCATTTAATGGAAGTTGCCATTTTTAGAGGAGGTCGACCCTTCCAGTGGTCGACCTCTTGAACTGTAATTCGCTATAAATACCACCAGTAGTGGCCATACCACATGACATAATTTTTAAGAAGACGTTTCATTGTGTAATTGAGGCATATTTTCAAACTTATGTTCAAACTGCATTTTTTAAATTAATGACAGAATCGTGTTGATTTGAGCTTGTGTTTCGCTGTTGAAGAGTAGCCACGACCTGTTGGGGGGCCCACCAGTGGTCTGGATTGCTTATAGGAGCTGGTTATCTTTCATGTTGTGTCTTTTATTTCTTAACAATTGGATTGCAAGCTACTAAATTAGATGATGGACTAGAGTTTGAAATTAGTTTCTGCAAATTAGAGCAGAGTAATATTTGGAACAGAGGATTAGTGTAGAAAAAGTTTCTTTTGCAAGCTTTGATGGATAAATAATTGCAAGTTTTATTAGTTGATTTAATTCTCAGTTCAGTTATGTGTTCATAGATCTATTTTGTTTATCAATCTTGTTTTAGTATGCTAGGATAGAAGTAGATTTTGGATTATGTTTGTACAAGCATGTTAGTTTGAAATCTGTGTTTTAAAGATAGGATTAGCCCAGTTTAAATTCTAAAATCTCAGTTCTAGATGTGAATTGCAATTTTTATTAGAAGATTGAATTTGAGTTAAGATTTTTAGTCATAAGTTTTTAATCTTGTAAATTTACTTGAGTTAGCATAAGAATGTGTTAGTATAAAAGTGTTTTTAATCATCGATGATTGATGCATGAAATTTAGAGATCACATGGATTTTCAGGATATTTAATGTTTCTTGTATGATGGCAAAGATTTCGTTAGATTGCTTAATTCACACTTTTCATTTCTTTGTAGAAGTCAACATTGAATTAATCCCTCTTGAACCATCACTAAGAGTCAGATGCCATTGTGATGTTATTAGGCACCGAAGACATAATCATCATCCTTGAATTTCCTGTTATTGCAAATTAAGAATAGTTTTGATTAATTTCTGAATACAGTCATGATGCTTTTTGATTAAGTAGGTTAAGATTTCTCCTTTGCAAAATAGAAATGATTATGAGTTTTGTTTTAAGAATAAAGTTTACTTACTGAATAGTTTTGATAGGTTAGTTGTTTGATTGCTTATTTTCTTAAAGATAAAAGATCAAAAGTAATTTACTTGTTGTTGCTCATTAGGTTGAATAGATTAACTTTTTCAAAGTAGTTTATGATTTGCTTCTTTAGGAATAATCCATCGATTCATTGTTTGAAGCTGCTTAGGGTAAATAGTTCAAGTTCATTAATAGGATTTGCTAATTGATAAAAATGAAAGAGTCATTGCTTAAGTAGATTAATCCTTAGATAGATCATTCCCTTAGTTAGACCATACTTCCATTAAATTTTCTGCCTTGGCATATACAGTGCTACAACTCTAAGTTTACTTACCCTGGGTTGACAATTTAATTGAGGGATTTAGTGCATATAGAATACCCATCATTTTTGGCGCCGTTGCTGGGGAGTTGTCTTAAGGTAGGAAATAATTAGGGATTAGATTATTTCTGAACCTTAGCCTTAGTTTGGTGGCTGGGGAACTTTAAGACGAGAGGTAATAACCTGTGCATATGTTATAGCAGGTTCCCCCAAACTCAATGGTAGTTTTTCTTTTTATTTGCTTTCATGAACAAACCTAGGGACCCAAAAGACAGATACATTAAACCAAACCAAACCAAACCAAGATTCATTCTAACCTTTTTGGGGGAAGGAAAACTCCACCCATAAACTCCGCAGACCGATATCGAAAAGTAGGGGTTAGCTCAACCCAAAGAGCTAAAACAGGTAAGAATGTTTGGGATCCTTATAGTAGAAACCTAAAAGTAGTTAGTTCAGGTGGTATCACAAGGGTAGAGATAGGGAACCTCTTAGAGAACTTCAAAACATATATATTAAGCACAATAGGTTCCCAGTTGGACACCCTAAAGATTAAAAAGAAACAGGAGGAGGAAAATGCAACAATGAGCATATTTTTCCCAAGATGCAAAAGGAAGCATTCCTCAAGGGAATGCCCATTAGATAATATTTCAGTTTGTGGCTTCTGCACCGAGGACCACTCAACTAAAAAATGTCCATCATTGCCCGATTTGTTAGTCATCTACAAAAGTGGGGATCTTGGGGAGTCCTCTTATGCATCTAGGAGGCCATGGCGGCCTAGGAGTCAGCCTACATACCCAGATCTACAACCTCAAGTTCCACCCTATTATCAACAACCACAATAGCAGAACTCATCGAGTTGGCAAAATTGGTCTACATAGTATCACCATCCTTGGCTTCAAGGATGGAGAGGAGGGCATAATCAAGGAAACCCTCAAGCTCCACCTATCCCTATGCCCAATCATCCTTACCCTCAGTTTCCACTGAACATCCCGTAGCTTTTGCCAGGTTTTGTTCCCCCGCCTTTACCTCCTATCCCACAACAACCGCAACAATACCAGAATGCAAGCTCCCCAAGACCGACATTACTACCGGCACAACCAGTGCCCAATCCCAATAACAAACCCACTCAACCTCTTCACAATGTTGAGATGCAAGCCTTCCCGACATATGTTATTTCTCTTGTTCCATTGCAGGAGATTCAATTAAGGTCGGGAAAAGTTCTGGACAGGCAGAGGCCTTCAGTAGTCGTCCAGGTAGAAGAAGAAGAGGAAACCCCCAAACAACCCACGGTTGACACTAGGTGGGAAGATGTTATCATTCATAAGGACCAGGAACCTAAGCTTCCCCAAAATGAACCTTCACAAATTACGAAGGCCCCTCCTTATCTAGAAAGATTAGTGATCGAGAAACCTACCCCTCGACCAGAATTTGACATCTTGAATGAATTGAAGAATATCTGTGTCAAAATTCCCTTGCTACAAGTCGTTAAGGATATTCCAATCTACAATAAGTTGGTCAAAGAATTGTGTATTAAGAAGTTAGGAAGGAAGTAGAAGGATCCTCCAACAATACATTTGATAGGAGAAATCTCTGAGTACATATCAGAGCAGCCTAAGGTCACAAAATATGTGAACTCAGGGAACCCCGTAGTGACCATAACCATTAATGAGGTTCCCATCAGAAACACTATCATAGACCTAGCGGAAACCATCAATGTTATGACTATTACTACCTTGGAGGAATTACAATTAAAACCTCTTCTTAGACCTACCCCAACTATTTTGGAGTTAGATGGTTAAGACAAAGGTTATACCTGAAGGAATATTGGATGATATCATAGTTACATTAGCCTCATGGGAGTACCCAATAGACTTTATCGTCATTCATTCCAAGGATCCTACCAAAGGGCATCCCGTTATTTTGGGAAGACCTTGGTTAGCCACAACCAATGCATTTATTGGCTCTAGAGAAGGAGAAATGACCATCTCAAATGGACTCTCTATACAGAAGCTCACCATATACCCACCAGCTCAACCTATCATGGAAAATCTACGGTGGCTTGAATTTCCATACAAGAATGAGGAATGGGAAGAACCCGTGTGTCCAAGTGATCATTCCTGGGCACTTTAGGAGTAAATAACGGAAAATGTGCTAAACCAGTTTATTCTGCTATCACGTGTGTTGATTTTCCATAATCTTTTCCCTAATTTGAGTACATGTTTGGGGAAGAATTTTAGGAACAGTTGGACCCATCGATTTTGTCTTCGACATATTTTATCTTCGAGATAGATGAGTTTGCCACATATTATACCATGCCCTACGAGATTAGTCCAGGGAAATTTCTACATATAAATTCTGGACTAGATGCAGACCGACAAAAGCAGTTAGTAAGTGTCCTTAAAGAACAATCATGGGCATTCACCTGGGAATACACTGACATGAAGGGTATACATCCTAACACATGCATTCATCACATATATACCCAGGGGGAAGTAACACCTGTTAGGCAACCCCAGAGAAGGATGAACCTAACACTCAAGGATATAGTAAAAGAGGAGATAGAAAAGTTATTGAATGTCAGATTTATTTATCCCATCTCCGACAGTAAATGGGTATCCCTGCTTGTAGTGGTTCCAAAGAAAGTAACTGGGAAATGGAGAATTTGTGTCGATTTCCGAGAGCTTAACAAGGCCACTCTGAAGGATTATTTTCCTCTTCCTTTCATTGACCAAGTCTTGGATACCCTGTCAGGAAATAAATACTTCTCCTTTTTAGATGGTTATAGCGGGTAAAATCAAATTCTCATAGCCCTCGAGGATCATGACAAGAATACCTTCACTTGTCCTTCGGACACCTATGCCTATAGGGTCTTACCAATTGGATTGTGTAATGATCCTGTCACATTTCAATGAGCAGTACTAGGGATATTTGCTGATCTTATTCATGATTGTGTAGAGGTATACATGGATGAATTTACAGTATATGGCAATACTTACCAGGAATCCCTTTAAAATTTAGAAAAAGTCCTTATCGGATGTCAAGAAATGAACCTATCCTTAAGTCATGAAAAATGTAAAATGTTGTTGACTGAAGGAGTGGTCTTAGGACATCATGTTTCATCTGAAGGGATTAAAGTCGATCCTACTAAGATTGAGGTCATCATCAAACTTCCACCCCCCAAGACTCAAAAAGAGGTGAGAAGCTTTCTTGGACATGCCAAATACTACCGACGATTTATTGAAAATTTCACAAAGATTGCTGCACCCATGTTTGGATTGTTAATAAAAGATGTTTATTTTCTTTGGACTGAGTAGTGTCAAAGGCCGCCTTTGAAACTTTGAAAGCTAAGTTATTTGTGTCACCAGTTCTTAGGGGGCCCATTTGGGCTCTCCCATTTCACATATCCACTGATGCCTCCGAAACTGCAATAGGAGGAGTATTAGGGCATAAAGAAGACCATCAGTCCTATGCCATTTATTTTGTGAGCAAGAAATTTTCTCTTGCCGAGTTAAACTATACAGTTACCGAAAAGGAATTCTTGGCAGTGGTCCATGCTATCAATAAGTTTCTCCACTACATCATAGGTTACGAAGTATTTGTACATACATATCACTCTTCCATTATATTTATTATGAATAAACCCATTATCAATGGTCGAGTGATTAGGTGGCTCCTACTATTGCAAGAGTTCAATATCAACGTCCTTGACTGACTTGGAAAGGAGAATTTGGTAGCTGATTTTATTTCATGCATAAAACATGAGGATGATGATATTCTCGTTGATGATAGTTTCCCAGATGAGCACCTTTTTTCCCTCTCTGTAAATACCCCATGGTTTGCAGATATGACAAATTACTTGGCTACTAGGAAGTTACCATCTCATTTGTCACCTCACGAAAAGGTTGGCCATGACCTTTTTTGTACTGGTCTAGACTTGATTATTCGTAGATGTGTCTGAGAAGATGAGATACCATAAATCCTACGAAGTTGTCATGATGGACCATGTGGTGGCCATTTTTCTAACAAACGTATAACATATAAGGTGTTACATTCAGGTTACTATTGGTGTAGCATTTTTAAGGACGCTGCCAAGTATGTGAGGAGTTACGATAGCTGTCAAAGGATAGGAAGACCCACGTCAGTTGAAGAAATTCCCTTGCGTGCCCAATTTATGGTAGAACCTTTAGAGAAATGGGCCCTTGACTTTGTAGGACCAATTTCACCCATGTCTCGTAAGAAAAATTATATTTTGGTTTGTACAGATTATTTCACCAAGTGGGTAGAAGCAAAATCTTATTCAGGGCTACTGAAAAATTCGTTGTCGAATTCATTTATGAAGACATATTTACCCGCTTTGGTGTTCCTTGTGAAATTATTACAGACCAAGGCACTCAATTCACTTCCAAGCTAATGAGAGAATTAACGGAGAAATATGGGATCAAGCATTGCAAGTCTTCTCCATATCACCCACAAGCTAATGGTCAGGCAGAGTCCACAAACGAAGTTCTAGAAGCTATCTTAACCAATACTGTTCAATTACATCATTGGGATTGGGCTGATAGGCTTCCAGAGGCTTTGTGGGAATATCAAACCACCTGGAGAAACACCACTGGGCATACCCCTTATGAGCTAGTGTATGGGAAACAAGTACTTCTACCAATAAAATTCCAAGTAAGGACCTTCTGTATTGCCGCAGAATTGGGATTAAACTTAGATGAGGCTCAGAAACAACAAGCCCTACAATTAAACGAGTTGGATGAGATTAGGCAAGATGCTATCCAACGAACAATATTAGTCCAAAACCAGAGGAGCAAGTGGCATGACAAGTTTATTAAGAAGAAACACTTCCAACTTGGTGATTGGGCTTTGTTGTTTAACTCCCGATTTAAAACTTTCAAAGGAAAACTTACCACTTGGTGGTTGGGTCCTTACGAGGTAGTCACCGTGTATGACAATGCGGCTGTTAAAATCAAAACAATTGACGAGGGACAAGTCTCCTTCGTAGTAAATGAAAACCGACTCAAACTTTATCACAAACCCATTTCCAAAGAATATTTTCTATAGGTCATGTCAACTGACAAGGCATTGGCCTTAGTAGATGGGGAAGTTCCCCCTTGTTCTTGAATTTTTTTTTTTTTTTATCTGAATTTCGACTGTACATATGTAAATAATTTTGAGGTATGTTGATAGACAATTCTAGAGATTTCTGTAGGTATTTATTTCACCAAGAGTAGACAATTTCAAGGAGACATAAAGGGAAGTATTTTCCTTCAAAATATTGCTATATTTAAACCTTTTTTTTCTGCTAAGCTTCAATTGAATAATGACTTGCGGTAATTAGCCATATTTTTGCAAAGATTTCCATCTTCTTTTTCTCAAGGCATCTTTAATGGCAGTTGCTCTTAAACCTTCACCACTAGAGGATATAAGGAAGTGATACCTTGACCATCAAACTTAGAGGTTACTCGTACAGTTTCCCCAAGAACCTTGAGTAAGTGAGTAAAGTATCTTTATTAAAGAGTAACAAGGATGCCTGATTAGCGGTTAGCCATGGAAACATCACAATAACTTAAAAAAGAAGAAAGTGAGTTGAGCCTAAAGATACCTTTCTATTCTTTCCCAATGGTACCATCCACTACACACTAAAAATGCTTGATTATACCATATCTTTAGATAGGCTACGTCCACTTACATCAGGACAATATCTAAGGAATACATAAAGGAGAGTCATCCTCTAACATAAATACCATCCCAATCTAAAAAAAAGAAGAAAAAAGAAAAGTTTTTTCAGAGCTGTCCCCCCATCTTCTTGCACAGAGCAATCTTTATATTAAAATCTTAAAATATGGTGGGCCAGTCTTTGAGGGTGTAAGAGGCTAACCCATCGGGATACTGAACAAGTCTACTAGCAGCGGGTACCGGCCTATGGTATGACTAGGTAAACCTGCCAGAGTACTGAACAAGCTTGCTGGCAGCGGGGCATTCTACCTAGCGAGGATGATAATTTGATAAATAATAAAAAAATCCTAAATCTTAAACTTGTCATGATGTATGACATTACTTGTAGACAAAGCTAACAAGAAGTTTGTATGGTTAAGCTAAGGTTAATGAACTCCATAAATATTCCATTGGGAACTAACTTTGAGACTATCTTAAAACTCTCTCGCCTACCTCTTCTTAACTATATGTAGGATGTTCTATCCTATAGGTGGGGCCATATTATAACTGTCTCATCAGATCGATATGTGAAATTTATCTCTACACTTAACAAGCTGTAAATCTTTGGCTATTGGGAGAATTGATTGGTTTCCTATATTTTTTTATTGTGAGGTGTCACAATACTTAGGAGTGGGGGAGGGATTTCATGAGCTGACAAATGACAATACTGCCTATCTATAATCCATGAGAAGAAGAAGTAGAATCTTTGTAAAAATTTCTGTATATTGTTTTCATGATATGGGCTATTATATCAACAGTTATTTTTTATTGAAATGTTAAATTCACTGTGTGTTATAAACCTGCTGTACATTTCTTCGACAGACCACTTAACTGGTCTTTTACATACTGTTCATTACAAACTTGTGTTACATGCCTTGAGATAGAGGAACATATTTTTATAATGTGCAAGCACGATGAAAAAGTAAGTAAAATTGGAACACTCTTATCATGTTTCTGCTCCTGTTCCCCATGATTGTCAGAAGTGCTTAAGCTGAGTGCTATGGATAAAACACCCATTACAAAACGAACAAATCCCATTTTTCACAGGAGTACCATATGGAGTGCCATTTGGAAGACCATATGGGGTTCCATGTGGATGACTAGATGACGTGCCATATGAAGGATCAGATGAGGTGCGCACACACTGTAAGTGACCACGATTATAGGTAAACACAAATCATTTGAACTAATCTGCATGTTCGTTAGTAATATGAGATGGATTAAATTCCATTTGATAAGTAAATTATACAATCTATAAATGCATTTCTATGATCAAATGTCCAAGTCGAAGGCTTAGACATTGATCTAATTCTCTCATGATTACAATTACCTCCAAAGGACACCCTTCAAAATTCAAAATCGACGTAGTCATAGTCACACATGGTAATCGTGTGTGATGAATTCGCCCATGAATTACACCATTTCCACCTTAAGCGCATTAAAAATTCGAGTGTTAGTTCCAAATTTCCATTTCACTCATGCATGCTTGCTGTGTCATGCTCATCCTATGCCCAATTCCGCTCCTCTGCTCACCCTCTGCGCTATAACCATGCCCAAATCATACGACCCTTCCTCCCATGAAAAGCTCCTGGCCATCCCCAAATTCCCATAGTGTAGGGAGATCTTCCTTCACACAAGGTGGGGACCGTTTTTGGCCTGTCTGCAGGGCCACGATGATGGCGTTTCACTGCAATTCACCCTCGGGTTCGATGGGAGGATGGCGCGCATGGGGTCTCTAGCCTTCTTGGTCTCTAAGGAGTCAATTGCCTCAACCACGAAACTGCCACGGGTTGGAGATTGTTGGTTCAAGCACCACCAATTGCCACGACCAAGCTACAACAAAATTTCAAGCTTGAGTTTCAAAATGTTTCTGGAGCTAAGGGGTACTCCAAAGAATGGATTAAATATGAGCTGATTAACCCCCTGATCGTCATTACCAGAATCATCACTTGTGAAGGTAGATACTCTGTTTTCAAAGCTTTCCATTTTCGTCTGTTAGATCATTTCCAATTTAACAAGCCCTTGAAATTTCCTTTTTACTTTTTGAAAAGTATTGATAAAATGTCTTCCCAAGTATGAAATAATGTGGCCAATCCTCATAACATTCTATTCCACCACGACCTAATCAAATTGATTGTCATAACCTAGTTGACAAAACAAGGGAAGAGACGGGATGAATTCATCTATCAATTTTCAAACCCCCATCTCACAATCAAGACCAACAAGAAATCACTTGATTTAGGGACTGTTACTCCATCCAAGCCTCATTCTCCAAAGACTCCAAACCCTCCTACTCAAGCTATCTCTCTTCCTGAACAAAAGACCAAGAAACTTGTTGATTCCCCTGCAACCTCATCTGGCAAGAAAACTAAAAATCCTATTGATAATTCTCCAATGCCCTCAACATCTATTGATCCTCAACCCAAGAGGTTACAAGAGGCAATTCAACAAGATTTCCCTGTAGTCCCTACGAATAGAAGAGGATCCAATCGGTTCAAAGGGGGATCTTTTCGAAAAAGTACCCAAAGTGCAAGTGGAAAGCCTAATGTAAAACCCCCAGGCACTTAAGATCCTATCCAAGTATCTTCCGATATTGAAAGCCCCCATAAAAGACTTAAGGAAGTTTATGCAGAAGAGTTGGAGCCTGATAGAGAAGTAAAATCTGAACCTATTCCCTCTCATAAATCCTCTGTTACTCCTACCTCACAGATGCCTACATCAGATTCCAAAGCTGATAGACTCTCTACATCCATCAAGGGATCCAAGCCCTCCTTTGAGACATCTGATCATACTCCAGTTATTGAAAATTTACAAACAGAAAATGTTCAGTTGCTACCACAGTTGGAAGAGCGAAAGACTATGGATAGGCATCTCCACCACGAAAATGCGGTATTACAAGCAAAAGTGAATTCCCTCCAACGATTGGTTGATCAAATGACCTATGAAAATCATAGCCTCCGTGCACAATTGAAACATCGCAAGAGGGCCAAGACAAAATCTTTAGGACAAGAAGCTTCTAAAGCTAATCCACCCCCTCCTCAGCAAGTCGAATCATGTTGGGTAATTCATTTTTGTTTGGAGTGGGACCCGCAAATCCTTAGGCGTGGGGGTAATGTTGGGCTCGTATTTTTATTGTTTTGTTGTGATGGTTGAATCCTTTTTGCACTGGTATTATATATGTTATTGACCATTTTGAAGGAGTTTTCAAAGGATTTTGTATCAATTCATCATGGATTTATAACAAGTATGTGCAATCAATGTTTTGTAATGGTTTTGAGTTAAATTTAGTTTGATTTGATGTTTATGAGGATCTAATGTGTGATCTGTGTAACAGGGCGAATTCTCATTCCGATCCTCTATCCGGTAGCTCGTCTGACACCTCATCCATCACCCCATCCAGTACGCGATCTGACACTCCATCCGACACGCGATCGAGCACTTGGAGCGCAGGAGAGTTGGCGGTTGGCGCATTTGCGGCATATGATGGGAGAATTGGTGACCTGGGTTTTGTGCCCCTCCGTGGCCTCCAACTACAGGGCTCATGACATCTCATATTAGGCAGTTATGCTAATCACTGAGTGGCTGACCCATTTTCTAGAAGCCAAAGCTGTTAGAGCGCATTTAATGGAAGTTGCCATTTTTAGAGGAGGTCGACCCTTCCAGTGGCCGACCTCTCGAATTGTAATTCGATATAAATACCACCAGTAGTGGCCAGACCACATGACATAATTTTAAGAAGACGTTTCATTGTGTAATTGAGACATATTTGCAAACTTATGTTCAGACTGTGTTTTTTAAATTAATGACAAAATCGTGTTGATTTGAGCTCGCGTTTCGCTGTTGAAGAGTAGCCACGACCTGCTGGGGGGCCCACCAGTGGTCTGGATTGCTTATAGGAGCTGGTTATCTTTCATGCTGTGTCTTTAATTTCTTAACAATTGGCTTGCAAGCTACTAACTTAGATGATGTGCTAGAGTTTGAAATTAGTTTCTGCAAATTAGAACAGAGTAGTATTTGGAACAGAGGATTAGTGTAGACAGAGTTTCTTTTGCAAGCTTTGATGGATAAATAATTGCAAGTTTTATTAGTTGATTTAATTCTCAGTTCAGTTATGTGTTCATAGATCTATTTTGTTTATCAATCTTGTTTTAGTATGCTAGGATAGAAGTAGATTTTGGATTATGTTTGTACAAGCATGTTAGTTTGAAATCTGAGTTTTAAAGATAGGATTAACCCAGTTTAAATTCTAAAATCTCAGTTCTAGATGTGAATTGCAATTTTTATTAGAAGATTGAATTTGAGTTAATATTTTTAGTCATAAGTTTATAATCTTGTAAATTTACTTGAGTTAGCATAAGAGTGTGTTAGTATAAAAGTGTTTTTAATCATTGATGATTGATGCATGAAATTTAGAGATCACATGGATTTTCAGGATATTTAATGTTTCTTGTATGATGGCAAAGCTTTCGTTAGATTGCTTAATTCACACATTTCATTTCTCTGTAGAAGTCAACATTGAATTAATCCCTCTTGAACTGTCACTAATAGTCAAATGCCATCGTGATGTTATTAGGCACCAAAGACATAATCATCATATTTGAATTTCCTGTTATTGCAAATTAATAATAGTTTTGATTAATTTCTGAATACAGTCATGATTGTTTTTGATTAAGTAGGTTAAGATTTCTCCTTTACAAAATATAAATGATTATGAGTTTTGTTTTAAGAATAGAGTTTACTTGCTGAATAGTTTTGATAGGTTAGTTGTTTGATTGCTTATTTGCTTAAAGATAAAAGATCAAAAGTAATTTACTTGCTGTTGCTCATTAGGTTGAATAGATTAACTTGTTCACAGTAGGTTATGATTTGCTTCTTTAGGAATAATCCATCGATTCATTGTTTGAAGCTGCTTAGGGTAAATAGTTCAAGTTCATTAATAGGATTTGCTAATTGCTAAAAATGAAAGAGTCATTGCTTAAGTAGATTAATCCTTAGATAGATCATTCCCTTAGTTAGATCATACTTCCATTAACTTTTCTGCCTTGGCATATACAATGCTACAAATATAAGTTTACTTACCACGGGTTGACAATTTAATTGAGGGATTTAGTGCATATAGAATACCCATCAGGCTATGGGTCGAGGGCTTAGGCCCTCGCCCCTTTTTCCTGCCCAATAAACTTTTACCCAAACTCAAATATATTTGCAACCATATAATGTTAAGTGACAAATGCATGGCGTATTGGTAATAGGACTTGGTGTAAATCTTTGGGAGGTTATGAAGGTCACATGTTCAATCCCCGTCGACTCCATAATTTTGACTAATACCCAACATTATTGGCCAATGGGAGGATGCCATGTTATGGCCTCTAATTGTCTCATCCTTGCCACATGTCATCATAGGAGTGGACCAATTTTGCACCACTTGTCAACCCATAACTGGACCACTTGGATTGTACCTTGTCAAGTCAGTTGTCAACAATCATGGGCCACATGTCACCCTTGCAGTGGTGACACATGTCACCCTTTTTCCCCATGTGGAATTTGACTTTTGATTTGGTTTGACTGGAACTTTAATCGCTCATAACTTTTGCATACGATCTTCGTTCGAGGTGAAATTTGCGTTGTTCGAAAGATGACAACAAGCTCTACACATTGATGGGGTTTTGAGATAATTTGGGTTGGTCAAATTTTGAACAATTCTGAACCATTCTAGGCCTCTGTGGACGTTCCAAATATTTCTAGACCTCTGTGAGCATTTCCAGATCCTCCTGGATCATTCATCCCCATTGGAATACTTTTGTACCACCAAGAGTTTTGATTATTCAACAACTAATTGAGGGTAGAGTTCCCTCACTCTTTCGATCTCCATCCATTTGACTTGACTTGGTTTTATCCCTTTTGGACCAACTCAAAGATATTCCACATCACCTCGTTGTAAATTTCTGATTCTTCTGTCGAGAATGACATCTTCTTGTAGTTCGTCCAAATATTCTAGAGCAAAATGATCAACTACCAGAACCTGAATACTTTCATCTTCATCCATAATCATAAAAGGCTCATAAAGATTCAAATTCTCAACATTTACTACTGAATACATTTGCATGTAGGCTGGTAGATCTAAACGAAAGTCATTAGTACCAATCTTCTCCAAGGTCTTGAATGGACCATACCAAATTGGCCTTAGC
Source organism: Picea engelmannii (assembly GCA_009831015.1). Taxonomy (NCBI): domain Eukaryota; kingdom Viridiplantae; phylum Streptophyta; class Pinopsida; order Pinales; family Pinaceae; genus Picea; species Picea engelmannii. The sequence continues at coordinate 239,132 of ML814791.1, read as the reverse complement.
TTCTTACCTTCACCTTTCATTCTATCTTTGATGATATGTAACCATACTTGATCACCGACTTCAAACTTATGATCAACCCGATGTTTATCGTGCCTTGCCTTATACTTAGCTTGGCTCTTCTCCAATTGTTCATGTACTACTTGATGTACCTATTGAATCTTTTGAATGAAACTTTTAGCTTTATTTGTATCATCTCGTCCGCATTCTTTACCTGCTGCTCTAAAAGAAAATTCCATAGGTGACCTAGGAAAGTACCCCAAACATACTTCAAAAGTAGTTTTCCGAGTGGACGAATGCATGGCATGATTGTAGGCATGTTGTATATAAGGTAATTTTTCATCCCATAATTTAGGATGCTTGCTGCAGTATCCTCGAAGTAGAAGTAACACTATTTTGTTTACCACCTCTGTTTGTCGATCTATCCATGGATGAAAAGTTGTGCTCTTCCTCAACTTAGTGTCCATTAGTTCCCATAAATGAGACCAAAACTTTCCCAAAAAGCGAGAGTCTCGATCTGATATTATAGATTTAAGAAGTCCAAAATGAACCCATACATTAACAACATACATCTATGTTCTCTGTTCAACTGTGACCTGTTTCTTGCATGGCATTAGAATACACATCTTGATGAATCTCTCCACCACAACATATATATAATCATGACCTATCCTAGACATCGACAAACCCCCTACAAAGTCCATAGAGATAGTTTCCCATGGTTGAGAAGGTACCATAAGTGGCATATATAATCCTAGATTTCTGTTGCTAGGCTTACTTGTGGCACACATAACACACCCTTTGATATACTTGGAAACCGTCTCGTTCATATGAGGCCAATAACAATACCTTTGTAACTGTGCAACTGTCTTACCAACCTTGAAATGACCACATATGAGAGATGTATGAGTTTCTTTGATTAGATCCACTCTTTCATCTCTTGGTATACATAGTTTTCCAAGGTGATATAACAAATTGTCATGCATACAATAATCTGATTGTTGATTGTCATGGGTTAATGCATCATGTACTTCTTTAAAATCATCATCCCTTGCATATTTCTCTACATAATTTTCATGTGCTAAAGGATTATACCTAAGTACTGTGGATGCATTGATTACTGGTCTTGACAACATATCTACAACCTTGTTATGAGTACCCTTCTTATACTTGATTACAAAATGAATTTGTTGTAGAAAACCCATCCACTTGAAGTGTCATGACTGCTATAGCTTGGTATGTGACTACAAATACTGGAATGGATGATGATCTGTATGAATGATTGTCTCCTTTCCCATTATGTAGTGCTTCCATTTCTTTACACTTTGTACCAATGCATACAATTCCTTATCATATGTTGGATACTTAATCACAACCTGATTAAAAGTCTCAGAATGATAACATATAGGTTTACCTTGTTGCATCAATACTGCTCCCATGGCATATCCGCTAACATTGGTTTGAATCTCAAATAACTAATGTAGATCTGGCAGAGCCAAAATTGGTGTGATGCTTATCTTTTCCTTCAATTTCTCGAAGGATTTTTGTTGCTTGCCTCCCCATTGAAAGATCTATTTAACACTTGTTAATGCATGTAGCGGAGCTGTGATAAAAGAGAAGTTAGCAATGAAATTCCTCCAATATTGTATTGCCCCTAAGACGCTCCTGAATTTTTTAGTAGTAGTTGGCTTGGGCCAATTCATAATGACCTCTACCTTTGTAGGATCTATCTTTAGTTGACTATTTCCTACAATATATGCCAGATATACTAGACAATGTTTTCCAAATTCACATTTAGACATATTTACATACAATTTCTCCTTTTTAAAGAGTTCAAAACATTTCTCAACATATATCATATGATCTTCCCATCTCCGACGACAAATCAATATATCATCTAAATATATGATAACAAAATCATCTATGTAAGGTTTGAATACATTGTTTATTACCCTCATAAATGTTGCAGGTGCATTGCATAATCCAAATGGCATAACTAACCATTCAAACAACCTCTGCTTGGTCTTCAAAGTAGTTTTCCATACATCACTTTCTGCAATTCTGATATGGTGGTAACCACTTCTCAAGTCCAACTTAGTGAAGTACATCATCAATTCTCGGAAGAGGATAACGGTTCTTTATCATAATCTTGTTCAGGGATAGGAAGTAAATACACATCCTCCACATGCCATATTTCTTTGGAACTAATACAATAGGATAACCACACGGAGAGGAGCTTGGCCTAATAATTCCTTTATCGAGCAACTCCTGAAATTGCTTCTTTATTTATGCATTCTCGACCACATATGACCTATACATTCCAATGTTGGGAAGAGGAGCATCCTACTGCAAATATATTTCATGTTCAACCTCCGTCTTAGGAGGAAACCTTGTAGGTTCCTGAAATAACTCATCATTATTAGATATGATCTCAACCAACTCATGTTTATGACCTGGATCACAACCTGCTAAAGCATTTGATATATCATTTCTTTCTGTTTCACTATAATGAGAACAAAATATTTACTTGCATTCACCAGTCTCTTCATTTTCCTTGTGCTCACTAAATAAACATTAGTTTTGATACAATGAACTCTTACAATATATTCAATGCCTTCCTTGAAAAGATGATATTTATTCTCCTCACGATAAAATATTGATTTCCTGTCAAATATATATGGACTACCTAAGACAATGCGACAAATGTCAAGAGGCACAACATCTAATTCAACCTCATCAAAGAACTTAGTTGTTATTGAAAATATGATCTTACACTACTTCATTGCCTGCAACTTAGCATCATCACACACCCAAACTAATGTATATGGATTTTTTTGAGGTGTCGTCTTCAAACCCAACTTCTTAACAATTGCTTTAGAGATTTGTAGTTCGTGGGTATGGCAAAGAAGTGTGCAAATTTTGTCAGCCCGTTGAGCCCATCAAATGGTGCCGACGACCAAAGGAAGGCACAAATAGTACTTCTTGGTTCATTCACTCACTAGGGTTCCAAAAATGTCTCTACTTTTTGACAAGGCGCTATTACCAAATCCACGGGGGACCTACTCCAACACCACTATGATGGGGGAGTCGGTAGAATGCCGACATAATGGGAATGGGTACTAAAGAGGGTAAGGCTGGGTAAGTTGTTAATGCTGGGATCCACTATCAAATAAAGTATCTACTTTTATATGCTTGACTACAACCCTGACATGAAAAAGCTCGCCTCTTTTCTTTTGATTAGTAACACTTTCCAACTTGGTAGATTGATTTGAAGAATTATATTCAATAGTGGATATAACATTGCTTCCTATGGCCATGATCTTATATTCATTTCCTAAATCTAATCCCATATCTTATTGAATTTATGGAACAGTCTTTTGTTTCCCCTTATTCTAGAATTTCTTTGGTCGTAGTTCTGGATGCAAATTCCAACATCGTGATTCCTCATGTACCTTTTTCTTACAATGGGAACATGTAGGTCTTCCCTCAGTTTGCTTCATTGTGGTTGATTGCTTACTCTTCCATTTACCTTTTTTTTTTCTCAAACTTGACTGGATTATTATATTTTCTTGCATGCTTACCCTTAGTAGCCTCTAGATGTGTAGCTTATATTGACACCTTATCAATGTTAGTAGAGATAAACATTACTATAGTGTGATGAAGATATGAGTGCATGCCACCAATATACTTCATAAGAGTTTCACAAGCACACAATGGAATCGCTAATGATAATTCCTTATTTTTGAATTCCTATGTATATGCCTAAATATTTTGGCCTTTACCCTATCTTAGATGCTTCCATTTGATCATTGTCATCTGCATATGTGACAATGGATAGAATTGTTTCCTTATAGCCTTAGTAAAATTATCCCAGGAAGAGATTACTTTACCCTTTTGAACAAGATCAACTTGCATCTTACTCTCCCACCATATTAAGGTAGTGCCACTTAGTCGAAGAGCAACTAATTTTTTTTTTCCAGCCTCGTCCACAATATTTTGAACCCTGCAATATACCTCTACCTGCTTGATCCAGTTGTCCAATTTCTTGACATTCAATTCTCCATCATTGGTCATAAATTCAAACTTGACATCCAATTTTAGTAATGGAATATTAAGGTTGGCCTTTTTAGAGGATTTCTTTCGATGAGAGGAATGTTTACTTGCTTGAAAAGAAATTGATGATGATGATGAGGATGGGGGAGGGGGTTCTGAAGGTCCACCACCTTCACCTCCTCCTTCTCCTTTTATCGAAGATTCTGTACTTACAGGATTTTGAATTCTTTGTTCTAACTCATCTATTGTTTCTTTTATTTATTTAAGAGTAGCTTTGATCTCTTCATGACTCATGGGATAATCTTCTTCTTCTCCATTTTTAGAAGCCATCTTATGTATTCAAAATCTCTTTCCAATTTCAGACTTATAACTTACAAGATTTCCTTTACCAAGCTCGAGTTTGGCTCTTGTAAGCATTCTATTGCAATCACTTGTCAAACCTACTTTGATCCCAACTTGATCTGAAAAATTCTTAGATGATGATTAATTTTAAATACTTATAATCATCTACTTGATCTTCAAAATAAAATGATCACTTGATTGATTGCAATTTTACATGTGAAATACTTATCTTAACCGAATCCACTTAAATGATTAATGAACAACAAGAATATAATCACATACACAAGTTTGATAAAAAAATTCACCCAATTTGGGCTACGTCTCCGGGTCCACTTCCAACAGAGACCTTCTTTATTAATGCTCAAATACTTGCATTTTACAATGACCTTTTTGCATGTTGCTCAAATGTAGAAACATAGTGCGTCGTTGAATTCCTGGAGAAACATCCTTCAAAATGAGTATAAAATTATTGAAATTTCATTAAGGTACCCCTCGACACACTTTACAGTGTAGCCTCATAACTTAGGTACCCTCAGGCATGAATTACGAGACCAAAACTCTGCATTAATGTCATGTGTACAACCTTGGTTCACATTCCCATTAAATAGGGAGCAGGCCCCTAACTGTCCTCCGAATTATATGGTAGGAAATTAATAGAAATTGGTTGGGTTGATAACCAAACCCACAACATAAGTAGGTTGGTTAAGTTTTTGGTACTATATGTGGTAGGTCGGGGGTTCAAGCCCCATCGACCTCCATATATTCCCGTGTTTTTGGTGTATAGTTGTTGAACCATATGTTATATATATGGTATGTCATTCAAACTTCCCACACAAATTTAGGACCGATGGTTACATGGAACATTACATCGACCATGGGTTATGGGTCGAGGGCTTAGGCCCTCGCCCCTTTTTGCCACCCATTAAACGTTTACTCAAACTCAAATATATTTGCAACCATATGATGTTAAGTGAAAAATGCATGGCATATTGGTAATAGAACTTGGTATAAATATTTGGGAGGTTATGGAGGTCATGGGTTTGACCCCTGTCGACTCCATAATTTTGACTAATACCCACCATTATTGGCCAATGGGTAGTCACCACATGGAGACCTGTCATTGACTCATCCTTTCCATGTGTCATCATAGGAATGGACCACTTGTGTGCCACTTGTCAACCTATAATTGAACCACTTGGATTGTACCTTGCCTAGTCAACTACTAAAAATCATGTGCCACATGTCACCCTTTTTTCCCATGTGGACTTTGACTTTTGGCCTGGTTTGATTGGAACTTTGACTGATCATAACTTTTACATACGAACTCTGTTCGAGGCAAAATTTGCATAGTTGGAAATATGACGATGAGCTCTACGCATTGATGTCATTTTTGAGAGAATTTGGGACGGTCAAATTTTGAACATTTCTGAACCATTTTGGACCTCTGTGGATGTTCCAAATCTTTCTCAACCTCCGTGATCATTCTCGGATCCTCCTGGATCAACCTCACTGTGAAGTCCTGATCATTGCATCGAGAGTAATATGTTCGTGTAGATTTTCTAAATATTATGGAAAAAAATCATCAATTGCTGGAACCAAAATACTTTCATCTTCATCCATAATCATAGGAGGCTCATAAAGCTTCAAATTCTCGATATTTACCACTGAATACATTTGCATGTAGGATGGTAGATATAAACGAAAGGAATTAGTACCAATCTTCTGCAAGATCTTGAATGAAATTTATCATTTTGATATTAACTTTTTACCTTCACCTTTCATTCTATCTTTGCTTATATGTAACCATACTAGATCACTGACTTCAAACTGATGATCAACCCAATGTTTATCATGCCTTGCCTTATACTTGGCTTGGTTCTTCTCCAATTGTTCCTGTATTACTTGATGTACCTGTTGAAGTTTTTGAATGAACCTTTTAACTTTATTTGTATCATCCTATCCATCATCTTTACCTACTTCTCCAAAAACAAATTCCATAGGTGATTTAGGCAAGTACCCGAAACACACTTCAAAAGGAGTTTTATGCATAGATGAATGCATAGCATGATTATAGGCATGTTGTATATAACTGTCCTCCAAAATTTGTGGTCCAACTTAAACTTTTATTTGCTGGGATTTCTAACAAAATGTGCCCTTGGCACAAATGGTTAAGTTGTTGTAACAAATAGGAGGAGGTAGCGGGTTCCAACTCGTAGACCTCTCCTCGTTTTATGGTATGTTTAAGCCATATATTAATATTTGTATATGTTTGTTGGAACCATTTGATATATGGTTAAAAACCGTATGTTATATTAACAACCTCCACACAATTTTGTTGGTTATATGATATATAATAAATCAAGGGCTAGGGGTCGAGGGCTTACGCCCTTGACCCTTTTGTTGTCCGATCAAACTTTAATTCAAACTTAAATGTAGTCATTGCCACATTAGGTTAAGAACTAAATGTATGGTGCATTGGAAATTAAGGTTTGGTAAGGTCTTTGGTAGGTTGTGGGTTTGACCCCTGTCGACTCCCATATTTTTTTATAAACTATGACCATAAAGGCCAATGGAAGGTCGCTAAGTGGCGACCTTTCATTGGCTTATCCATGCCTCACATTGATGAATAATTCGACCACCTGGAGGATACGAATCACCCAGTCAACTGCCAACAATCGTGTGCCACGTCACCTATACCATCATGTGCCATGTGTCACCCTTGCAGTGGTAACACGTGTCACCCTTTTGCCTATGTTGACTTTGACCTTTAACCTAGTTTGACTGGAACTTTGACCACTCACAAATTTTTCATACGAACCCTGTTTGAGGCAATGTTTAGGCCATTGGAAGATATCGTTGAGCTCTACACATTGATGATGTCTTCAAGACCATTTGTGACATTTGAATTTTGACCATTTCTGAACCATTCTGGTCCTCTGTGGACGTTTCAGATCCTCATGGACCTCTGTGAGTATTCCTGGATCCTCCTAGATCAATAGAGGTGTATGCAGGTCACAAAAAGCACAGTCGCATACATACACATGAGGCTTTGAGTATAATCACGTATACATGGGTTACAATGGTGACAATCACATACATATGTGGGTTACAGTGGTGACAATGGCGTACATACATGGGTTGCAGTGGTGACATTCACATACAAGTCCATACAGGGGTAGTTTTTAGCAACAGGTTATTTCTAGGGCAGGTTATCAAGTCTTAGGGATGGTAAAAAAACTATTGAGAGTTGAAGATAGATTGGATGGAGCATCCAACTTCCTATATTGGAAAGAAAGAGTAACTTTGGTGTTGAAGGAGTATGACCTTTGGGAGTTAGTGGATAAAGTATTTACTCCACTAACAAATCCGACAACTTTGGAGACTTACAACAAGAAGGAAATCAAAGCAGAGAGGGTCCTCCTGGATTATGTAAAGGATCACTTAATCGCTCACCTAACCGAGAAGAAGACAACCAAAGAGATGTTTGATGCCTTGGTTAGGTTGTTCTAGAGCACAAACATGAATAGGAAGATGGTATTAAGAAATAAACTGAGATCGATGAAGATGTCTAGATCTAGTAATGTTACCAACTATCTCATGAGGGTCACACAAATGCATGATCAACTTGCAGCCATAGGGGAGAAAAAAGAGGACATAGAGCTCGTGAATGTGGCATTGAATGGTGTTCCCAAGTCTTGGGAACCATCTATCAAAGGAGTCATTGCTCGGGAAAATCTCCCAGATTGGTAGAGACTTTGGGATGATTGCATCTAGGAAGAGACTTGGGAGGAGTCTAAGAGAAACAAGAAGGGAGGTAATGAAGATAAGTTGGCTCTTATTAGTAAGATAAGGAGGGGAAAAGGAAAGAGTTCTAGCAAGAAGGCTAACGATGATGGAGGTTCATCACATCCAAGGAAGGAAAAGGACTTGAGTAAAATCAAGTGTTTTTTTATGTCATAAGAATGGCCATTATGCATCTCAACATTCAAACAAGAAGAAGAAGGGTAATGGAAAAACACAAACAAGATCATCAAGAAAGACACAACTTCACGAGTTTGAAATGAAGTTTGAGAAGGATTAATCACTAGTTTCTTTCCTTTCTGCCAGCACAACTATAAGGAGTGCTTTTTTCTTGGACAGTGGTGCATCTCGTCATATGACAAAATCATAGGATCTATTAAGCAATCTGACGGAGAGTGACTCAAATGTTCATGTGGATCTTGGTGATGATACCAGGTATGTAGTGAAGGGAGAGGGAACAGTTACATTACAACTCATGTCAGAGCATTTGTTCGATGCCCAGGATGTGATTTATGTACCAGGTTTGAAGAAGAATTTCCTTTCAGTCTCACCTATGGAGGATAGGGGTTTTGTTGTTACTTTTCAAAGAGGGAAGGTAATCATACATCCAAAGAAAGCTAGTCTTGATAGCATAATGGTCGTTGGGGTTAGAGAAGGAAATTCATATAGGTTACAGGGCAAGCCTATTCAGGATTTGGTACACGACAGTGATAACCTATGTGATTTGTGGCACAGGAGATTGGGACACCTACACTACAGGGAATTTACAATTCTGAGGGGCATTTTTGTTGGTCTTCTAGAGTTCAGAATTGAGCAACAGGGAGTGTGTAAAGGGTGTGCACTTGGAAATAATTCCAAGGATGCTTTTCCTAGAAGCGAGAGTATTTCCAAGGGGATCTTGGATATTATCCATTGATATGTGAGTGGGATGATGTCAGTAGCATCATTACAGGGATCATCATACTATGTGATGTTTATTGATGATTTTTCTAGGAAAACCTAGATCTTATTTATGAAGATCAAGGATGAGGTCTTCAATTGGTTTCAAGAATTTAGAGCTTAGGTAGAGAACTCGACAAGTAAGAAGATCAAGGTTTGGAGGTAGAATAAAAGGGGAGGGTACACCTCCAATGACTTCAAGGATTTATGCAAGGAAGCATGGATCAAGATGGAGCTGATAGTCTTGTACAACTCTCAATAGAATTGGGTTGTAGAGAGAAATAATCGATCCATCATTGGTTCTGCCCGGGCTATGATACATGACCATGATTTTCCTATGTTCCTATGGGTAGAGGCACGTAACATGATGGTGTATGTGTAAAATATGAGTCCTTATAGGATATTGGGGGACAAGACTCTAGAGGAGGAAGTATGAGGAGTGAAGCCAAAGATTGGTCATTTGAGGATATTTGGTTGTCTAGTTTACATCCATGTGCTTGTTGAGAAGAGGACAAATTTGAAGCCTTCATGACATAAGGGAATATTTGTGGGGTATAATGAGACCTCAAAGTATTACATGATATTCAGTCCAGTGCACCTAAAGACTGTTGTGAGAAAATATGTTAAGTTTGGGGAGAAATTGGCATATAACAGATATCAAGAGTCATATGCAGTGACAATGGATGAGGAGCAACAAGATCTAAAGGATGAGAAACAGTCAGTAGTTCATAATTCAAGTGGGAAGGAGGATTTAACCCCTTCTAGTCCTATCAGGATACCCAGGTGGCTATTCCAGACATTGTGGGATGATGGTGAGGCTCCTAGGAGTGCGGTCAGAGAGAGAAGGCCTCTAAAGAAGTTTGTAAACTATATGGCACTTATGAGTAGCATCATTGATGTTGAACCTTCCAATTTTGAGGAAGTAATAGATCAACATGTATGAAAGGATGCCATGGTAGAGGAGTACACCTCTATTATGAGGAATGATGTTTGGGACATAGTTCCAAGATCAAAGGGGAAGTCAGTTGTGAGTTTCAGATGGCTCTACAAGATCAAGCATGTTGCATATGGTAGCATCGAGAAGTTCAAAGTGATGTTTGTGGTGCGAGGGTTCTCCCATAAAGAGGGAGTGGACTACGAGGAGACATTTTCTCAGTTTCTAGGTATGCTTCTATTCGAGCTATTATTTCTATTGCTTCAGTTATGAGGTGGAGGATACATCAGATGGATGTGAAAACAACTTTCCTCAATGAGATCATTGAGGAGGAAGTATACATAGAGAAGCCTCAGGGCTTTGAGGTACATGGGAGGGATTCTCATGTGTGTAGGCTTAATAAATCCTTGTACGAACTCAAACATGCACCCATGGCTTGGTATTCTAGTATTGATGGATACTTGCAGAGTATGATCTTTATCAAGAGTGATGCAGACCCTAACTTGTACTTCATACTTGTTGGGTCAAGTCCACTCATCTTGGTTATGTATGTTGATGATTTATTTCTCAGAGGTGCAAAGGAGATTTTTTTCAGGGTGCAAAGTAGATTTATTTAGTGAGTTTGAGATGAAGGACATTGATTTGATGCATCATTTCTCGGGGTTAGAGGTATGGCGGGTATTGGGGGAGATATTCCTTGGAAAAGGGAAGTATGTAGTAGAGATCTTGAGGAGATTCAAGATGGAGGACTATAAACTGATGGCTACACCTATGATTACCAATTTGAAGAAGGTGATCACTTAAGATTCAAAGTTTGTGGATCCCAGGATATACAGGAAGTTGATAGGGTCCTTGATGTATTTGATTAACAATGGGATATATATTTGTTTTGATGTGAACACCTTGAGTCAGTTTATGGTGGAGCCGAGGAAGGTGCATTAGGTAGAAACAAAACATGTGCTTAGGTACTTGAGAGGTACAATGGAGTATGGATTGAGATATCTTGGAGGATATGGAGTGGAGTTGCAGGGATATACAAACTCAGATTGGGCAGGGAGTGTGATAGATAGAAAGAGCACCTCAGGGTGCTACTTTAGCTTGGGGTCAACATTGATTACTTGGTTCAGCAGAAAGCATACTTTTGTAGCACTCATTTCAATAGAGGGAGAATATATGGCAGTGAGTATGGCTATTTGTGAAGCTATTTGGCTTCGCAAATTGCTTACATGTTTATTTTATCAGGAGTTGGAGCCTACAGTGATATACTGTGATAATCAGATTTGTATTAAACTCTCGGAGAATCTAGTATTCAATGACAGGTCCAAGCATATAGAGATTAGATACCACTTCATTCAAGATAGGATCCAAAAGGGAGGAAGGAATCTTCAATATATTTCCACAGATGAGCAGGTCTGACCAAACCCATGGAGAAAGGGAAGTTTGTGTTTTTTAGAGACAGACTTGGAGTGGTGCATAATACCTTCCTCTTTAAGAGGGAGTGTTGATGCTAGTGGTAGCATCAGACATCTATTTTCAGACAGTTCTATGTGTCTAGACATGTGGAAATCATCAAAATCCTTCTACTCTTGAATTTACTTTAATTAAAGGAATTATTAAAGTAAATTGATTTTATTATTTAATTATGTAATTAGTTAATTGATTTAATTAAGAAAAGTGCTAAAAGTAATTGACATGTCTCTAAATCTCAAGTGAGGCTGAGAAGTAATCTCAACATGCAATCACTTTGGAGATATAACTCACGAATATAAAATCAAGGCTAGGGTGAAGGAGGAAGACACTTGATACTTGACAAGAGTTGTATTGAAAGAGTCGACACACATAGAATTGGTTCATGAAGGACTAAGATTCAAGATCTTGGATAGGTGGAGGACTTCCATCTAGAGATCAGGTCAAGGAGAAGAGAGAACAAAAGCAACG
>ML814791.1:211899-227028 GCA_009831015.1 Picea engelmannii | reverse complement strand
CAAATACTGGAATGGATGATGATCTGTATGAATGATTGTCTCCTTTCCCATTATGTAGTGCTTCCATTTCTTTACACTTTGTACCAATGCATACAATTCCTTATCATATGTTGGATACTTAATCACAACCTGATTAAAAGTCTCAGAATGATAACATATAGGTTTACCTTGTTGCATCAATACTGCTCCCATGGCATATCCGCTAACATTGGTTTGAATCTCAAATAACTAATGTAGATCTGGCAGAGCCAAAATTGGTGTGATGCTTATCTTTTCCTTCAATTTCTCGAAGGATTTTTGTTGCTTGCCTCCCCATTGAAAGATCTATTTAACACTTGTTAATGCATGTAGCGGAGCTGTGATAAAAGAGAAGTTAGCAATGAAATTCCTCCAATATTGTATTGCCCCTAAGACGCTCCTGAATTTTTTAGTAGTAGTTGGCTTGGGCCAATTCATAATGACCTCTACCTTTGTAGGATCTATCTTTAGTTGACTATTTCCTACAATATATGCCAGATATACTAGACAATGTTTTCCAAATTCACATTTAGACATATTTACATACAATTTCTCCTTTTTAAAGAGTTCAAAACATTTCTCAACATATATCATATGATCTTCCCATCTCCGACGACAAATCAATATATCATCTAAATATATGATAACAAAATCATCTATGTAAGGTTTGAATACATTGTTTATTACCCTCATAAATGTTGCAGGTGCATTGCATAATCCAAATGGCATAACTAACCATTCAAACAACCTCTGCTTGGTCTTCAAAGTAGTTTTCCATACATCACTTTCTGCAATTCTGATATGGTGGTAACCACTTCTCAAGTCCAACTTAGTGAAGTACATCATCAATTCTCGGAAGAGGATAACGGTTCTTTATCATAATCTTGTTCAGGGATAGGAAGTAAATACACATCCTCCACATGCCATATTTCTTTGGAACTAATACAATAGGATAACCACACGGAGAGGAGCTTGGCCTAATAATTCCTTTATCGAGCAACTCCTGAAATTGCTTCTTTATTTATGCATTCTCGACCACATATGACCTATACATTCCAATGTTGGGAAGAGGAGCATCCTACTGCAAATATATTTCATGTTCAACCTCCGTCTTAGGAGGAAACCTTGTAGGTTCCTGAAATAACTCATCATTATTAGATATGATCTCAACCAACTCATGTTTATGACCTGGATCACAACCTGCTAAAGCATTTGATATATCATTTCTTTCTGTTTCACTATAATGAGAACAAAATATTTACTTGCATTCACCAGTCTCTTCATTTTCCTTGTGCTCACTAAATAAACATTAGTTTTGATACAATGAACTCTTACAATATATTCAATGCCTTCCTTGAAAAGATGATATTTATTCTCCTCACGATAAAATATTGATTTCCTGTCAAATATATATGGACTACCTAAGACAATGCGACAAATGTCAAGAGGCACAACATCTAATTCAACCTCATCAAAGAACTTAGTTGTTATTGAAAATATGATCTTACACTACTTCATTGCCTGCAACTTAGCATCATCACACACCCAAACTAATGTATATGGATTTTTTTGAGGTGTCGTCTTCAAACCCAACTTCTTAACAATTGCTTTAGAGATTTGTAGTTCGTGGGTATGGCAAAGAAGTGTGCAAATTTTGTCAGCCCGTTGAGCCCATCAAATGGTGCCGACGACCAAAGGAAGGCACAAATAGTACTTCTTGGTTCATTCACTCACTAGGGTTCCAAAAATGTCTCTACTTTTTGACAAGGCGCTATTACCAAATCCACGGGGGACCTACTCCAACACCACTATGATGGGGGAGTCGGTAGAATGCCGACATAATGGGAATGGGTACTAAAGAGGGTAAGGCTGGGTAAGTTGTTAATGCTGGGATCCACTATCAAATAAAGTATCTACTTTTATATGCTTGACTACAACCCTGACATGAAAAAGCTCGCCTCTTTTCTTTTGATTAGTAACACTTTCCAACTTGGTAGATTGATTTGAAGAATTATATTCAATAGTGGATATAACATTGCTTCCTATGGCCATGATCTTATATTCATTTCCTAAATCTAATCCCATATCTTATTGAATTTATGGAACAGTCTTTTGTTTCCCCTTATTCTAGAATTTCTTTGGTCGTAGTTCTGGATGCAAATTCCAACATCGTGATTCCTCATGTACCTTTTTCTTACAATGGGAACATGTAGGTCTTCCCTCAGTTTGCTTCATTGTGGTTGATTGCTTACTCTTCCATTTACCTTTTTTTTTTCTCAAACTTGACTGGATTATTATATTTTCTTGCATGCTTACCCTTAGTAGCCTCTAGATGTGTAGCTTATATTGACACCTTATCAATGTTAGTAGAGATAAACATTACTATAGTGTGATGAAGATATGAGTGCATGCCACCAATATACTTCATAAGAGTTTCACAAGCACACAATGGAATCGCTAATGATAATTCCTTATTTTTGAATTCCTATGTATATGCCTAAATATTTTGGCCTTTACCCTATCTTAGATGCTTCCATTTGATCATTGTCATCTGCATATGTGACAATGGATAGAATTGTTTCCTTATAGCCTTAGTAAAATTATCCCAGGAAGAGATTACTTTACCCTTTTGAACAAGATCAACTTGCATCTTACTCTCCCACCATATTAAGGTAGTGCCACTTAGTCGAAGAGCAACTAATTTTTTTTTTCCAGCCTCGTCCACAATATTTTGAACCCTGCAATATACCTCTACCTGCTTGATCCAGTTGTCCAATTTCTTGACATTCAATTCTCCATCATTGGTCATAAATTCAAACTTGACATCCAATTTTAGTAATGGAATATTAAGGTTGGCCTTTTTAGAGGATTTCTTTCGATGAGAGGAATGTTTACTTGCTTGAAAAGAAATTGATGATGATGATGAGGATGGGGGAGGGGGTTCTGAAGGTCCACCACCTTCACCTCCTCCTTCTCCTTTTATCGAAGATTCTGTACTTACAGGATTTTGAATTCTTTGTTCTAACTCATCTATTGTTTCTTTTATTTATTTAAGAGTAGCTTTGATCTCTTCATGACTCATGGGATAATCTTCTTCTTCTCCATTTTTAGAAGCCATCTTATGTATTCAAAATCTCTTTCCAATTTCAGACTTATAACTTACAAGATTTCCTTTACCAAGCTCGAGTTTGGCTCTTGTAAGCATTCTATTGCAATCACTTGTCAAACCTACTTTGATCCCAACTTGATCTGAAAAATTCTTAGATGATGATTAATTTTAAATACTTATAATCATCTACTTGATCTTCAAAATAAAATGATCACTTGATTGATTGCAATTTTACATGTGAAATACTTATCTTAACCGAATCCACTTAAATGATTAATGAACAACAAGAATATAATCACATACACAAGTTTGATAAAAAAATTCACCCAATTTGGGCTACGTCTCCGGGTCCACTTCCAACAGAGACCTTCTTTATTAATGCTCAAATACTTGCATTTTACAATGACCTTTTTGCATGTTGCTCAAATGTAGAAACATAGTGCGTCGTTGAATTCCTGGAGAAACATCCTTCAAAATGAGTATAAAATTATTGAAATTTCATTAAGGTACCCCTCGACACACTTTACAGTGTAGCCTCATAACTTAGGTACCCTCAGGCATGAATTACGAGACCAAAACTCTGCATTAATGTCATGTGTACAACCTTGGTTCACATTCCCATTAAATAGGGAGCAGGCCCCTAACTGTCCTCCGAATTATATGGTAGGAAATTAATAGAAATTGGTTGGGTTGATAACCAAACCCACAACATAAGTAGGTTGGTTAAGTTTTTGGTACTATATGTGGTAGGTCGGGGGTTCAAGCCCCATCGACCTCCATATATTCCCGTGTTTTTGGTGTATAGTTGTTGAACCATATGTTATATATATGGTATGTCATTCAAACTTCCCACACAAATTTAGGACCGATGGTTACATGGAACATTACATCGACCATGGGTTATGGGTCGAGGGCTTAGGCCCTCGCCCCTTTTTGCCACCCATTAAACGTTTACTCAAACTCAAATATATTTGCAACCATATGATGTTAAGTGAAAAATGCATGGCATATTGGTAATAGAACTTGGTATAAATATTTGGGAGGTTATGGAGGTCATGGGTTTGACCCCTGTCGACTCCATAATTTTGACTAATACCCACCATTATTGGCCAATGGGTAGTCACCACATGGAGACCTGTCATTGACTCATCCTTTCCATGTGTCATCATAGGAATGGACCACTTGTGTGCCACTTGTCAACCTATAATTGAACCACTTGGATTGTACCTTGCCTAGTCAACTACTAAAAATCATGTGCCACATGTCACCCTTTTTTCCCATGTGGACTTTGACTTTTGGCCTGGTTTGATTGGAACTTTGACTGATCATAACTTTTACATACGAACTCTGTTCGAGGCAAAATTTGCATAGTTGGAAATATGACGATGAGCTCTACGCATTGATGTCATTTTTGAGAGAATTTGGGACGGTCAAATTTTGAACATTTCTGAACCATTTTGGACCTCTGTGGATGTTCCAAATCTTTCTCAACCTCCGTGATCATTCTCGGATCCTCCTGGATCAACCTCACTGTGAAGTCCTGATCATTGCATCGAGAGTAATATGTTCGTGTAGATTTTCTAAATATTATGGAAAAAAATCATCAATTGCTGGAACCAAAATACTTTCATCTTCATCCATAATCATAGGAGGCTCATAAAGCTTCAAATTCTCGATATTTACCACTGAATACATTTGCATGTAGGATGGTAGATATAAACGAAAGGAATTAGTACCAATCTTCTGCAAGATCTTGAATGAAATTTATCATTTTGATATTAACTTTTTACCTTCACCTTTCATTCTATCTTTGCTTATATGTAACCATACTAGATCACTGACTTCAAACTGATGATCAACCCAATGTTTATCATGCCTTGCCTTATACTTGGCTTGGTTCTTCTCCAATTGTTCCTGTATTACTTGATGTACCTGTTGAAGTTTTTGAATGAACCTTTTAACTTTATTTGTATCATCCTATCCATCATCTTTACCTACTTCTCCAAAAACAAATTCCATAGGTGATTTAGGCAAGTACCCGAAACACACTTCAAAAGGAGTTTTATGCATAGATGAATGCATAGCATGATTATAGGCATGTTGTATATAACTGTCCTCCAAAATTTGTGGTCCAACTTAAACTTTTATTTGCTGGGATTTCTAACAAAATGTGCCCTTGGCACAAATGGTTAAGTTGTTGTAACAAATAGGAGGAGGTAGCGGGTTCCAACTCGTAGACCTCTCCTCGTTTTATGGTATGTTTAAGCCATATATTAATATTTGTATATGTTTGTTGGAACCATTTGATATATGGTTAAAAACCGTATGTTATATTAACAACCTCCACACAATTTTGTTGGTTATATGATATATAATAAATCAAGGGCTAGGGGTCGAGGGCTTACGCCCTTGACCCTTTTGTTGTCCGATCAAACTTTAATTCAAACTTAAATGTAGTCATTGCCACATTAGGTTAAGAACTAAATGTATGGTGCATTGGAAATTAAGGTTTGGTAAGGTCTTTGGTAGGTTGTGGGTTTGACCCCTGTCGACTCCCATATTTTTTTATAAACTATGACCATAAAGGCCAATGGAAGGTCGCTAAGTGGCGACCTTTCATTGGCTTATCCATGCCTCACATTGATGAATAATTCGACCACCTGGAGGATACGAATCACCCAGTCAACTGCCAACAATCGTGTGCCACGTCACCTATACCATCATGTGCCATGTGTCACCCTTGCAGTGGTAACACGTGTCACCCTTTTGCCTATGTTGACTTTGACCTTTAACCTAGTTTGACTGGAACTTTGACCACTCACAAATTTTTCATACGAACCCTGTTTGAGGCAATGTTTAGGCCATTGGAAGATATCGTTGAGCTCTACACATTGATGATGTCTTCAAGACCATTTGTGACATTTGAATTTTGACCATTTCTGAACCATTCTGGTCCTCTGTGGACGTTTCAGATCCTCATGGACCTCTGTGAGTATTCCTGGATCCTCCTAGATCAATAGAGGTGTATGCAGGTCACAAAAAGCACAGTCGCATACATACACATGAGGCTTTGAGTATAATCACGTATACATGGGTTACAATGGTGACAATCACATACATATGTGGGTTACAGTGGTGACAATGGCGTACATACATGGGTTGCAGTGGTGACATTCACATACAAGTCCATACAGGGGTAGTTTTTAGCAACAGGTTATTTCTAGGGCAGGTTATCAAGTCTTAGGGATGGTAAAAAAACTATTGAGAGTTGAAGATAGATTGGATGGAGCATCCAACTTCCTATATTGGAAAGAAAGAGTAACTTTGGTGTTGAAGGAGTATGACCTTTGGGAGTTAGTGGATAAAGTATTTACTCCACTAACAAATCCGACAACTTTGGAGACTTACAACAAGAAGGAAATCAAAGCAGAGAGGGTCCTCCTGGATTATGTAAAGGATCACTTAATCGCTCACCTAACCGAGAAGAAGACAACCAAAGAGATGTTTGATGCCTTGGTTAGGTTGTTCTAGAGCACAAACATGAATAGGAAGATGGTATTAAGAAATAAACTGAGATCGATGAAGATGTCTAGATCTAGTAATGTTACCAACTATCTCATGAGGGTCACACAAATGCATGATCAACTTGCAGCCATAGGGGAGAAAAAAGAGGACATAGAGCTCGTGAATGTGGCATTGAATGGTGTTCCCAAGTCTTGGGAACCATCTATCAAAGGAGTCATTGCTCGGGAAAATCTCCCAGATTGGTAGAGACTTTGGGATGATTGCATCTAGGAAGAGACTTGGGAGGAGTCTAAGAGAAACAAGAAGGGAGGTAATGAAGATAAGTTGGCTCTTATTAGTAAGATAAGGAGGGGAAAAGGAAAGAGTTCTAGCAAGAAGGCTAACGATGATGGAGGTTCATCACATCCAAGGAAGGAAAAGGACTTGAGTAAAATCAAGTGTTTTTTTATGTCATAAGAATGGCCATTATGCATCTCAACATTCAAACAAGAAGAAGAAGGGTAATGGAAAAACACAAACAAGATCATCAAGAAAGACACAACTTCACGAGTTTGAAATGAAGTTTGAGAAGGATTAATCACTAGTTTCTTTCCTTTCTGCCAGCACAACTATAAGGAGTGCTTTTTTCTTGGACAGTGGTGCATCTCGTCATATGACAAAATCATAGGATCTATTAAGCAATCTGACGGAGAGTGACTCAAATGTTCATGTGGATCTTGGTGATGATACCAGGTATGTAGTGAAGGGAGAGGGAACAGTTACATTACAACTCATGTCAGAGCATTTGTTCGATGCCCAGGATGTGATTTATGTACCAGGTTTGAAGAAGAATTTCCTTTCAGTCTCACCTATGGAGGATAGGGGTTTTGTTGTTACTTTTCAAAGAGGGAAGGTAATCATACATCCAAAGAAAGCTAGTCTTGATAGCATAATGGTCGTTGGGGTTAGAGAAGGAAATTCATATAGGTTACAGGGCAAGCCTATTCAGGATTTGGTACACGACAGTGATAACCTATGTGATTTGTGGCACAGGAGATTGGGACACCTACACTACAGGGAATTTACAATTCTGAGGGGCATTTTTGTTGGTCTTCTAGAGTTCAGAATTGAGCAACAGGGAGTGTGTAAAGGGTGTGCACTTGGAAATAATTCCAAGGATGCTTTTCCTAGAAGCGAGAGTATTTCCAAGGGGATCTTGGATATTATCCATTGATATGTGAGTGGGATGATGTCAGTAGCATCATTACAGGGATCATCATACTATGTGATGTTTATTGATGATTTTTCTAGGAAAACCTAGATCTTATTTATGAAGATCAAGGATGAGGTCTTCAATTGGTTTCAAGAATTTAGAGCTTAGGTAGAGAACTCGACAAGTAAGAAGATCAAGGTTTGGAGGTAGAATAAAAGGGGAGGGTACACCTCCAATGACTTCAAGGATTTATGCAAGGAAGCATGGATCAAGATGGAGCTGATAGTCTTGTACAACTCTCAATAGAATTGGGTTGTAGAGAGAAATAATCGATCCATCATTGGTTCTGCCCGGGCTATGATACATGACCATGATTTTCCTATGTTCCTATGGGTAGAGGCACGTAACATGATGGTGTATGTGTAAAATATGAGTCCTTATAGGATATTGGGGGACAAGACTCTAGAGGAGGAAGTATGAGGAGTGAAGCCAAAGATTGGTCATTTGAGGATATTTGGTTGTCTAGTTTACATCCATGTGCTTGTTGAGAAGAGGACAAATTTGAAGCCTTCATGACATAAGGGAATATTTGTGGGGTATAATGAGACCTCAAAGTATTACATGATATTCAGTCCAGTGCACCTAAAGACTGTTGTGAGAAAATATGTTAAGTTTGGGGAGAAATTGGCATATAACAGATATCAAGAGTCATATGCAGTGACAATGGATGAGGAGCAACAAGATCTAAAGGATGAGAAACAGTCAGTAGTTCATAATTCAAGTGGGAAGGAGGATTTAACCCCTTCTAGTCCTATCAGGATACCCAGGTGGCTATTCCAGACATTGTGGGATGATGGTGAGGCTCCTAGGAGTGCGGTCAGAGAGAGAAGGCCTCTAAAGAAGTTTGTAAACTATATGGCACTTATGAGTAGCATCATTGATGTTGAACCTTCCAATTTTGAGGAAGTAATAGATCAACATGTATGAAAGGATGCCATGGTAGAGGAGTACACCTCTATTATGAGGAATGATGTTTGGGACATAGTTCCAAGATCAAAGGGGAAGTCAGTTGTGAGTTTCAGATGGCTCTACAAGATCAAGCATGTTGCATATGGTAGCATCGAGAAGTTCAAAGTGATGTTTGTGGTGCGAGGGTTCTCCCATAAAGAGGGAGTGGACTACGAGGAGACATTTTCTCAGTTTCTAGGTATGCTTCTATTCGAGCTATTATTTCTATTGCTTCAGTTATGAGGTGGAGGATACATCAGATGGATGTGAAAACAACTTTCCTCAATGAGATCATTGAGGAGGAAGTATACATAGAGAAGCCTCAGGGCTTTGAGGTACATGGGAGGGATTCTCATGTGTGTAGGCTTAATAAATCCTTGTACGAACTCAAACATGCACCCATGGCTTGGTATTCTAGTATTGATGGATACTTGCAGAGTATGATCTTTATCAAGAGTGATGCAGACCCTAACTTGTACTTCATACTTGTTGGGTCAAGTCCACTCATCTTGGTTATGTATGTTGATGATTTATTTCTCAGAGGTGCAAAGGAGATTTTTTTCAGGGTGCAAAGTAGATTTATTTAGTGAGTTTGAGATGAAGGACATTGATTTGATGCATCATTTCTCGGGGTTAGAGGTATGGCGGGTATTGGGGGAGATATTCCTTGGAAAAGGGAAGTATGTAGTAGAGATCTTGAGGAGATTCAAGATGGAGGACTATAAACTGATGGCTACACCTATGATTACCAATTTGAAGAAGGTGATCACTTAAGATTCAAAGTTTGTGGATCCCAGGATATACAGGAAGTTGATAGGGTCCTTGATGTATTTGATTAACAATGGGATATATATTTGTTTTGATGTGAACACCTTGAGTCAGTTTATGGTGGAGCCGAGGAAGGTGCATTAGGTAGAAACAAAACATGTGCTTAGGTACTTGAGAGGTACAATGGAGTATGGATTGAGATATCTTGGAGGATATGGAGTGGAGTTGCAGGGATATACAAACTCAGATTGGGCAGGGAGTGTGATAGATAGAAAGAGCACCTCAGGGTGCTACTTTAGCTTGGGGTCAACATTGATTACTTGGTTCAGCAGAAAGCATACTTTTGTAGCACTCATTTCAATAGAGGGAGAATATATGGCAGTGAGTATGGCTATTTGTGAAGCTATTTGGCTTCGCAAATTGCTTACATGTTTATTTTATCAGGAGTTGGAGCCTACAGTGATATACTGTGATAATCAGATTTGTATTAAACTCTCGGAGAATCTAGTATTCAATGACAGGTCCAAGCATATAGAGATTAGATACCACTTCATTCAAGATAGGATCCAAAAGGGAGGAAGGAATCTTCAATATATTTCCACAGATGAGCAGGTCTGACCAAACCCATGGAGAAAGGGAAGTTTGTGTTTTTTAGAGACAGACTTGGAGTGGTGCATAATACCTTCCTCTTTAAGAGGGAGTGTTGATGCTAGTGGTAGCATCAGACATCTATTTTCAGACAGTTCTATGTGTCTAGACATGTGGAAATCATCAAAATCCTTCTACTCTTGAATTTACTTTAATTAAAGGAATTATTAAAGTAAATTGATTTTATTATTTAATTATGTAATTAGTTAATTGATTTAATTAAGAAAAGTGCTAAAAGTAATTGACATGTCTCTAAATCTCAAGTGAGGCTGAGAAGTAATCTCAACATGCAATCACTTTGGAGATATAACTCACGAATATAAAATCAAGGCTAGGGTGAAGGAGGAAGACACTTGATACTTGACAAGAGTTGTATTGAAAGAGTCGACACACATAGAATTGGTTCATGAAGGACTAAGATTCAAGATCTTGGATAGGTGGAGGACTTCCATCTAGAGATCAGGTCAAGGAGAAGAGAGAACAAAAGCAACGAAGGTGGGTTTTAGTAAGAGGAAGCCATAAGAGAGTGTTGCATTGTGCGAAGCTTGTAGTATAGGTTTTTCATACATGTACATGGGTCTCAATGGAGACGGTCGCATACATACGCGGGTTTGCTAAAGCAAAGTCGCGTACACCTCAAAAAACATACAATTCTAGTTTGTGCAATAGATCAGACTTTGATAGGTTTTTCTGTAGTTGTATTTCTCTCAGTGGGACATTGTCCCTGTTATGGGAGCCCTAATTTTAACATAATAAAATCATCCTCAGCATTGGTTTTCCCTCGGGGGGTTTTCTAGGGGTATCTATCCAAAAATATTGGTGTTTATGTGTGCTTGATTTAGTTTCCTTGTTTATGCTTTTGCTACATGTTTAGTTAATTACTTGGTTGTGGTTTAAGTCGATAAGTGATTTATTTGGAATTAATTTCTGGGTGTTGAGTAGGGGAAATTTCAACATTCATGAACTCCACTCTTCCAACAGGATTATCAGATTAGCACTTGAAGGATCTGCGGTCCAGATCTCATCGACCTATCCTTCCGATAGATCGATCACCCTCATTAACTCAAAACCTTCCGATCATAAGTTCATTATGGTTTCGTATTCCAGGTTCTCTCGAAGGCTTCACCTTTTGATAGGCTTCCTCCGAATCCTGGATCTCCAACAAATAGTCAAGATCCGCTTTCTCCGCTAGATCAATGACTGTCAATTACTCTAGGTTTAAACAAGGATTTGAATGGGGATAAGGGTTATTTATGGACCTACTAGGTCCGTGATCTTTCCTTGCACCTTCCTACAAAGGCTTCGACTCTACTCCCTCAAGATTTCAAACCACTTCCCAAATAGCATGAAACATTTTACCAAGACCCCCAATTGGGTGTGTTGTGTGTGTCCTCCTGCATCCGTTCTATCTTCCTCCTCATTCCTTTTACTAGACTGGAACATTCTCTCTGCTCCTCGAGATCCCTACTGGATTTTATCAGAAGAAAACTCCTAGAGGTCAAGCTCTTAAATCGAAGGGGTAACTCTACATACTTCTGGTTGACATTGTAGCTAACCCTTCACTCTTTCAAGTTGAATTTTGAAGATAGTTTTAACTCCTCCAACTACCTGATCTGAATGCCATTAATGGGTTCCTTATGGTCAAGGTAAACATGGTACTTTGGACAAATTAGGAATTCAAGGTTCTACAGTTGTGAGTTGGATTTTCTAGGCAAGATTACTGTTTTCTTCATTGAAACTTCCCAACTTACCCCCTCACTATCTC
This sequence comes from Picea engelmannii, assembly GCA_009831015.1. Classification (NCBI taxonomy): domain Eukaryota; kingdom Viridiplantae; phylum Streptophyta; class Pinopsida; order Pinales; family Pinaceae; genus Picea; species Picea engelmannii. The sequence continues at coordinate 214,995 of ML814791.1, read as the reverse complement.
TTGCTCATGGTATCATGGCCAGTACTGCAAGGCTCCCCTCTCAGTCAACTGATTAGTTTTTTTTTGTTATAAACACAATTACAGTCTTCATCAAGTATAATGCATGAAGTCTTAAACATAATTGAAAATTTGGGGAAAATGACGTGTTACATTCCCCTCCCCCTTAAGGAAACACCATCCTATGTGTTTTTAACAACATATATACAAATTTACATATAAAACAAAAATGGGAGTGCCACCCTCATGGCACCTTCCAGTTCCCGTGTGGCCTCATTTGCTCAAAAGTGCTTCCATTGCACCTTGACCTGCATGACAACCCGGTTCTAGAGCAATGTCTCTTTCCTGTCCAGGATGTGTTGAGGCTCGAGCTGGAATTCTCCCTCAGGTTCCACTTGTATCACAGTCCAATCAATAACAAGATTAGAATCATTAATATATATTTTTAATAAGGATACATGGAACACATTGTGAGCTCTAATAGTAGGTGGCAAGGAAATTATGTATGCCACTAGTCCCACTCTTTCCAAGACTTCAAATGGTCCATAATAGAAGGGCACTAAATTGGCACAAGTTTCCATCCTTAGGGAGATCCTTTTGGGTTTCACCCTGATGTACACATGATCTGCCACCTTAAATTCTTTATAAGTCCTTTTTCTATCTACATAGATTTTTTGTCTATCTGGGGATGTTTTTAAATTTTGCCTTATTCTAATAACTTCTTGTTCCATTTCTCTTAACATGTCTAGTACAAGTGTGATCCTATCCACTGGATTGTCCCAACTAATTGGAACTTTACATCTTCTTCCATACAGAGCCTCGAATGATCTCATCTTTAGCGACTCTTGATAACCATTATTGTAGGCAAATTATACCAAGGGTAGATATTCTTCCAATTGTTTGGGCCGATGCATAGCATGCATCCTTAACATGTCTTCCAACACTCTATTTACCCTTTCAATGTATCCATCTGTTTGAGGATGGTAGGCTATGTTGAATGACAGTTGTGTTCCTGATCCCACAAACAAACCTTTCCAGAAATTCGAAGTGAATTCCGCATCTCTATCTGAAATAATATTCTTGGGCATGCCATGCAACCTAAAAATCTCTTTCAAGAAAACATCGCCAACATACATAGCTTTAAATTAGATTTGATTGGAATAAAGTGAGATGCCTTGCTCAACTTATCCACCACTACCACGATTGCATCATGTTTCTTAGTTGTCCTTGGAAAACCTGTGATGAAATCCATGGAAATAGTTTCCCACTTCCACTCTGGAATTCATAATAGTTGCAATAGTATGGTAAGGTGCTTATGTTCAACTTTGACCTATTGACACTCAAAGCACTTTGCAATGTCCTGCTTCATTCCTGGCCAATAATACAATTTCCTCACTATCGTTATCATTTTCTAATAACTAGGATGACCCACAGAAGGTCTCTGATGAAACTCATCCATAATGACGTGCTTCATCTTTGTTGAATCAGGTACATACAACCTATTGTTATAAAACAATAACTCATCTTTTGTAAGATGGTATTCCTCATACTTCTTCACGTTTGGATCTTGTTGCAAACTTTCTTTTACCATATTGAAAATCTTATCCTCTTGCAAGAGAGTTCTAATTCTCTACTTAATGTTAGACTCACCTACACTTGTTGCTTCTAGGTATATTGTCTGCACACTTCGGTTGAATGCATATCCCACTTAGTTATCCTTTCCTTTTATCTATTTCATCTCAAAATCAAACTCACTGATTAGTGCCATTCATCTGGCTTGTGTAGAATTCAACCGTGTCTGATTAAATAGATATTTTAGTCCATAATGATCTGCCATCAAGACAAATCTTCTCCCAAGTAGGTAATGCCTCCACATCTTTAACACATGTACAATCACCGCAAGGTCTAAGTCATGGGTGGCATATCATTGTTCATTCAAATTCCTTGATTCATAACATATCACGTGTCCTTATTGCATAAGGACTCCACCAAGTCCTTCTTTGCAAGCATTAGTGCAAACTAAGAAAAATTTCCCAGGGTTCCAGTCTTTAAAACAAGGGCATTGGTCAAGATATGTTTCAAATGCTGGAAGTTGGCTTCACACTCTTATGACCACAAAAATTTCATCCCTTTTCTTTACAATGAGGTAATGGGATGACCGATCTTGAAAAATCCCTTAATAAACCTCCTACAATATCCAACTAATCTCATAAATTATCTTGCCTTAGTTACATTCCAAGGTGCTAGCCAATCCATGATTTCCTTGATCTTCTTGAGATCTACTGCCACTCCCTATTATGAGATTGTGTGACCTAAATATTGAATTTCCTTATGGAAAAAGTCACACTTTCTATATTTTGCATGTATATGGTGATCTCTTGTTAGGCCCTAATATTGGCTCATTACCCCTTAATTGGGGCATATTATATTAGTAATGTTATTTTATTTATGTCGGCTTTAGGTCATTAGTTGTAATTATACCTCCTAGTCTCCTATATATACCAATGAGACATTTTCATTTTGAATCATCTTGTAATTGAACATTTAAGTGGGGTAAAAGGAGGTTGCCCCCTCGAAGAGGCTTATTATTTGAAATTATCTCTTTTTCAAGGCGTTGAGTACTTTTTCTGAGGTTTTTCTATGCTATATTGATATTTGGTTCTTAACATATGGTATTAGAGCTCAAGGTCTTGGGGTTTCGCTTCTACATCTGAGACACCTTGGAATTTTCGCTATAATTTTTTTTCTACAAAGTTTCAGAAGGAACATCTTGGAGGATATTTAGTAGACAAATCAAGGTACGTGGGATTCAAAATTCAGCTCCAGAGGCCTTATACTTTCGAAGATACAACCTATACAAGATAGGGTTCTGGAATCATCCTGAACCGAGTCATTGCATAATTTTCTCTATAAAACATTTTCTGTAACGTTTCAGACACTGAAATCTGGAGGCTATTTATAGAAATTAGTAAGGTATCTATGGTAAAAATTTCATCTTCTGGGTCATCTTAAATTTGTAGATACACCCTGTGTAAGATAGGGTATCTGACTAGTCCTATTGACTAGTCTCAAGAAGGTGTTCTAGGTAAAATAATCATA
>ML814791.1:196038-206992 GCA_009831015.1 Picea engelmannii | reverse complement strand
TTGTACTTGAACATTTAAGTGGGGTAAAAGGAGGTTGCCCCCTCGAAGAGGCTTATTATCTGAAATTATCTCTTTTTCAAGGCGTTGAGTACTTTTTCTGAGGTTTTTCTATGCTATATTGATATTTGGTTCTTAACATCTCTTAGCACATGTTATACCAACCTAATATGTTCCTTGTTCTCTTCCTTATTCTTGAAATATACTAGGATATCGTTGACGAATACCAGAACAAAATTATCCAAATATTTGCTAAGAACACTATTCATCAAAGACATAAAGGTGCCTACTACATTGTTAAGCCCAAAAGGCACCACCACAAACTCATAATGTCCATATCTTTTCCTAAAAGTTGTATTGTGGATGTATTCATCCTAATCCTGACTTGGTGATATCCTGATCTCAAGTCAATTTTAGAAAAGATGGTATCTCCTTTGAGTTGATAAAAAAGATCATCAATCTTGGGCAATGGGTATTTTTTCTTGATGGTCATATTGCTCAACTGTCGGTAGTCAATACACAACAACAAGGTACCATCCTTTTTCTTCATGAACAACGCGGGTGCTCCCCATGGGGATATGCTCGGTCTGATATACCCCTTATCCATCAGTTCTTTTAATTGCACGTTTAACTCTACGATCTCTGGTGTACTCATTTTGTAGGGTACTTTTGATGCTGATATTGCTCCTAATACAAGATCTATTGAGAAATCAAGATCTTGCTTAGGGGAAGTCCATGTACCTCCTCTAGGAATACATATTTAAATTCCTACAACATTGGGTAATCTTCGCTCTTCATCTCTTTACTCTCTGCTGCATTGAGCACTTGTATTGCATACAAGGGACACCCTTTTCGACTAAACTTCTCGAGTTGTAGTGCTGATATTTGTCTCACCGATACAAAATTTTGAATGCCTTACAACACCCTCATGTTTCCTTCATTATATTCACATTCCAAGGTCTTGTCATGGCAATTCAATCTTTCTTTATGGATGACCAACCAGTCCATGCCTATCAATGCATCATATGATCCTAAGGGTAGGAAGTTTAAGGTTGTTTGTGTATGCAGTCCACTCATTTCAAATGGGCATGCCTCTATCACTTCGGTTACCTTTATTTTAGTCCTTGTGGCTAACTGAACCAACCGTGATTTTGCATGTTTCTTCCTCTTTAGAGCACATGTTTCAAGAACTTGGGGTGAAACATAGCTAAGGTTCGAACCAGGGTCAATCAAAATAGAAATGGGTTTTTTGGAAATTACACCTTCGAACTCCACCATAAAAGCTTGGTGGTTTGGTTTCCAATTCTCAATAGCTGCATAAATTCTCAACACACTTCTGACCACATCATTGACTATAGTAGCCTCATGGACATTATAAACCCTTTTTTTTCATGTTGTCTATGAGGGAAATCTCTCAACATATGTGCCTCTCCACAACCCCAACACTGTAGAGGTCCTTTCTTTTTCTCTTCTACTTTCTCTCTTACCAGCTCTGCTAGCCTATTCCCATTCTAAGATGGAAAGTTATGCTAGTGCATACTTCTACTTGGATGACCGAACTGAGCACCTTTCTTTGGATTCTTATATTGGGATGGTTTAAATCCCTTCCTATGAAATTCAGGCTTATCCTTTCTCTTCCAATCCTTAAGAGGCTCTTGCCTGTTCTTGGATTGGTCATAGAAACACTTAGCGTTTCTAATAATGTCTTCCAAGGTCTTAGGCTCATCAAACTCAATCCTGTCCTAATAAGATTATGGTAATCCACTAAGGAAGTGTTGTATCCTTGCTTTCTCATTCTCAAGGTACGGAACATACCTCAACAACTCTAAGAAACTTTTGGCATAAGCATCCATGGTAAGTTCCCCCAACTTGTGTTCATGGAACTCCTTAATATTACCATCCTAGTATTTCTCTGATAAATATGCCTTCCTAAAATATTTTTTGAACTTCTTCCAGTTCAACTTGCTTTCCTTCAATCCCTTAACTTCCTTGTGGTCCTCCCACCATATGAAAGATCCTCCATTCAGATCGAAGATAACTATCTTTGCCTTTGTATTTTCTGACTAATTATGCCCTTGAAAATGCTTCCTTAATCCAAATAGCCAACCCTCAACTTCTTCTCCTTTCTTGATTTCTCCATCAAAGGCAGGTGGCTTTGCCTTCTTAAACTCTTCTGTCAGATAAATATGTGAATGTATCTTCCTCTTCTTCTTGGGAACACTTGACCCAGTGTCGTTGTTGGACAATTCCTCTGTAGTGGTCTTCCCACTAGATGACTTTGTGGAAGTATCCCCACTAGTTCTGCTTCTCTTAGAATCTTTATGTCCTTTCCTTGCATAAATCCTTCCCACATTACTATGATATGGTCTGTGCTTTAGGACATTCAAAAGGATTTTCAATTTCTCTGATTGTTGCAGTCCCGCATTACTAATGGTTAGACCCTATTGTAAATGCTTTTGAATCTCGAATAGACTCTGCAGTAATACTACATTTAACTGTGCCTACTCGACTTGAGCTCTCACGAGCCTTGCATTATCTGCTTTTAGACTCCTTGTTGTGGCTACAAAATCTGGAGGTGTCTCCCTGACCCTCCTACTATTAGATTCTTCATCTCAGAAGTGAGAGGTGTCCTCCATACTACATTGCACCATTCACTTCTATTTTCCTTTTCAGTATGCTACGTGCTGAAACAATGAAACAATATTAGTAACTACTTTTAAAAATTATTGACATAAAATTATTTCCCTTGTCAAACATCAGTCTGCTTTGAAAATCCCAAGCCAGGATTCCATTCCTGCTCAAAACTGTTGTTAGTACTCATTAGTGCAATTAAATCATTAAAAAAATAGAACATATACTTTCATCGTGTAAATTTCTCTTAATCATTCATTCAACCTTAGTGATCCATTCAATCCTAGAGTCTGAACATCGCTCTAATACCACTCTATAACACACCCAACACCTTAAACCCTACTTAGGCGGGTGGGATCTCAAAATTCCTCTTCTACTAAGCTTCTAGTCTCAGGTTACATCCCCCATTCGACCTTTGTCTCACATAGAACACACATGGACTTCCTCTTCATCATTTGCAATGTAATGCAAATTTATGTGTGTGGGATGTGGCTGTGACAAGTCCGTAGACTCATCACCCTCCCTTTCTCAACAATCCTTTGGAGGAATGCTACTATAAAGACCAGGGAATAAATCTCCCCGTTCAGATGACTCTAACTCACTCGACTCAGCCTCATCAATGATCGACAGTGAGTCGGGTTCTCTTGCCATCGGGAAATGGGTTATACAATCCATAAGTAACTTCCCAAACAAACTCTTCCGACAACTCCACTCTCGACAGATCCAACAATCATCGGGTTGGAGAATCAATGATCCCAGTTTACTCGACGCCTTAAAACTTTGCATGGCTAAATCCTCTCTTGTTCTTCACAAAACACTTAGCCAGTGGGGTCCATAGAAAACTTTATGACTGTGATCTCATCGGGTTTCCTCACCCGCATATCAATAGTCTCCACCCACTCGGGCCACTGCCATTAGAAAGTGCCCACTCTATGCGCTCGCAAGAATTCCCAAATGGTATTTCTTGAATGAGAAATCCTCTGATGGATCTGACGGTTGTTAGACCCTCTTATTCACCGATCAACATTCTATCGGATCTCACATCTGCTCAGTAGTTAACTGACACTCTCTCTTCAGTGGATTTACATCTTCGGAATGGATCATTACTAGATCCAATGATTTATATCCCATTGAATTCAACACTGATAGATCTACGACTCTCCCCACTCTTAGGCTTTCGACATCGGATTTTCCTCATCGAGAATTGTGTCTTCTCCTCTTCCCAGGCCTTCCTGAAATCTAGTCTTCCGACAGTCTTTTCAGATTAGTGCTCGAAGGATCTACGATCCAAATCTTGTCAGCCTATCCTTCTGATAGATCGACAACCCTCATTAACTCAAAACCTTCCCATCAGATATTCACTATGGTTTCATATTCTGGGTTCTCTTGAAGGATTCAATTTTCAATAGACTTCCTTCGAAGCCTGTATCTCCAATGAACAGTCAGGATTGACTCTCTCCACCAGATCGATGACTGTCAATTTGTCTGGGTTTAAACATGGATTTCAATGGGGCTAAGGGTTATTTCTAGACCTACTAGGTTTGTGATATTTCCTTGCACCTTCATGTAGGGATTTCAACTCTACTCCATTAGGATTTCAAACATCTTCCCTAACAACATGAAACGTTCTACCAAGACCCCCAATTGAATATTTTTATATCTTGTAAACTTTCCATTCAAGGAATAGGGGAAATCACAGAGTTATTGGCCTACACCGACCTCCCATGCAAAAGTATCACAATTACTTCATTAATTCTTCAAGAGGAGATTACACTACTCCATTTTAAATCATATTTAACATTGATTCATCCTATTCATACCATCAATACGAACAGAATATAGTTCACAACCATTGATAAACATTCAATAGACATATCATGAAAACTATTATTTGTTCAATGATGATTTCTACCAGCCAACTGAATAAGGGTGAATTCCTTTCCACCCAACCATAGGCTGTGCTGCACTTTTATCTTTCTACAACAAGCCACCCCCATGCTAGGCCATGACACCACTAGGTGAATCTCATAGGTTGGCTAATAGGTTAAGGAATGGGTCAGGATGGTTACTGTCCTTCACTCCACTGGAAACAACATAAAATTACCTCTTTCCACTCAGTTTAGGTCCTTCAAGAGCTTACTAGGTGCCTTCCCAACTAGATTTCATCTACACAAGGGAGTCCCTTCTCCACTACACAGTCCCTCAATGACCTGCCCTTACCAGTGTCGGTTTCTTTCCAACAAGCACCAACCCATGGCCCTCTCAACTCTAGCATGGATATGTGTATTCTTTGTTCTAGGGTGACCATTCATGTCTTGGACAAGATTCCTATTTTCCTCAGGAAAAATTCTTAGTTTCTCTCTGTTTCTTAGATATGTAGACATGATATTCGTCTTCTCCTCTATATTACCATCGGTTTGTGAGTCTAGCTACCCATCTCTGGTTGTGAATGTTCTCTGTTGCTGCACTCATTGGGCGTGTTGTGTGTGTCCTCTTGCATATGTGCCATCTTCCTCTTCATTCCTTTTCCTCTACTGGAATATTCTCTTTGTTCCTCAAGATCCCCACTTGGTTATGTCAGAAGCAAACTCCAAGGGGTCAAGATCTCGAATCGAAGGGGCAAATCTGTGTACTTCTGGCTGACATTGCAACCAACCCTTCGCTCTTTCGAGTAGAATTCTGAAGATAGTTATAACTGCTCCGACTACCCGGTCTGAATGCCATTAATAGGTTCCTTATGGTCAAGGTAAACATGGTACTTTGGATAGATTAGGAATTCAAGGTTCTACAAGCGTGAGTTGGGTTTTCTAGGAAAGCTTACTATTTTCTTCATTAAAACTTCCTAGCTTCCCCCTCACTAGCTCCCTATCATGGTATCATGGATAGTACTGCAAGGTTTCCCTCTCAGTCAATTGATTGGTGTTTTTATTATCATAAACAAAATTACAATCTTCATCAATTATAATGCATGAAGTCTTAAACATAATTACATATTTGGGGAAAATAGGGTGTTATAGACTTGTTCATGTATCTGCTTTCATGAATAGGGTGTCGATAAGGTGCCTTCGTACTGTGAATTCCGTTTATCATACCTGTAGCGTTCTCAAGTTTTACTTTTTGTTTTTTGGGCACTAGTTTGATAGATACATTCTTATTAGTAAGCACACATGTAACTTCCATCATTTGTACTCCAACATCCTGTTGAGGGGTCCTAAATCCCTTTAACTCAACAGCAGGAACCAAACCCGCCACCGATGCCCAATTAGACTCTATAGTGTTTGATAGTGGAAGGGTTGTCCAGATATTGCGATCCGACCAATTAATCGATGGGCTTTACGTAGTGATTGACATAATGTTTTCTTGTGAAAGCTCCTCCTTCAGTTTGAACGTTCTCTTTTTTGTATTTTCTCTTATAGGAGGGTTCAATACAAGATAAATGTTGGTATAAACCAGCTGGGTAACAAAGGGGAAATGATTAACTATTGAAGAAGGCTGAGCTTGGGATAACCCTTGTGCTCAAGAATGCAGACAATGATTCTTACACCTACGACAAGCCTAGTACTAATACATCAACTTGCTGGTATTTCAATTATTGACTGAGATACAATTTATCAGAAGAGAACATACATGAAATAAAATGATGGCAAGAAAAATAGTTTCCTTAGCTCTAATCATTAATCACACATTAACACAACAATTTACTTTCCATCATTAGAGACAAGAACTTGTTATAGCAAGATTTGCCTCACCATTGCAATCTTGCACAGAGGGCCTTTTTCCATTTCCCTATGCAGACTTGTCATCTCTTTTTGATGAATCCAGAGCTAAAAATATATATTTTTCCACATATACACGCCCTATCTACTATACAACATGCGTATACGCAGGTTGCTTCACTACAGCCCGCGTACATCGAGATTTGTGCTAGAAAATACAAAATGGAGTCGGGTTTCCATGTCACGACATGAGATATCTGATCCTTGGCCTTCCACATACTGGAAATGTTCCGAATCGACCCTTTAGTTGCATTTTGAAGACTATAAAAGCACAATTCCGAGCTATGGAAAAGAGGGAGAAAGCATTCAACTTTGAGAGCAAAGTTACTCTGAAGAAATTACTTCATATTGAGTCTACATCCCTTTGTCCCTCAAGTCTGAACACAGTGTTCAATCCCCAAGCTCTTTCCCTATTGTTGAGAGAACCTCATTTTCTCTCTCCTTTGAGCTTGCCTTTGGTTGAGGATTGAAGTGGTGGAGGCCCAGTTGGAAGGAACTTGGTTCCTTGGTTTCGAACCGTGCCGACACAGAAGTCTCTAATGTTGTCAATTCTGCTGATCAATTATTAATAGAAATAATCCTTTCCAGTCCTATTGGTATCGTGCAAATATATGATTATTATCCATGGGCATGCTTGTAATGTTTATTAATGGATTATGCTATCTAATGCACTAACCCCTTTATATTATCACTATGTACTTGCTATGCTTGTTTGTTAAGAACTTATTACAAGTATAAAGCTTTGGGTCGAAGTGCTCAACGATGGAACATCATCGAACGTTGGATTGAGGTAAGCCTCTTTCTTATCTTGCACATTAGTTTATATAGCATACAATGGAATTGAGTTGATTTTGCAGTCATACCTGTCTGTTGTGGTTTACCCTTGGCCATAGAGAGTTTTTCCCTCGTAACAGAAATGGTGACTCCACTGGGGAGATATCTTCCTTCTAAGGGTTGAAGTATATTTTCTTCTTGCATTTCTCTTTTTCCTTTGTGTTTCTTGTCGTATCACGGCTTGACAGATTCTATTCACTCTGAGTCCGAGTTTTCATCCTTTTTTCCCTTGCTTGGCCTTGTTTTAAATCCTGTAAGCTCCTTTTGCTTTGACAGTCGCGTATACATGCATGCTGCCTCTTTGCAAGTTGCGTATATATGCACTGTTCTACTGAACAGTCGCGTATACAACTTTCCCTTGCTTGTTTTCTTGGTTTAGTGATTGCTGGGTGGGATTTGATGTTTGCTGAGCCTTCTTAGGTCTCTGTAGTGCATGTTGAGCTTCTTTGGGTTGACAGGAAACTTGTTGGGAGTTGAATTTATGGACGTAGTCTTTCTCATTGTTTTTTTTTTCATTTTTGATTTGTCCTTGAATGCTGGGCTGTTTGCTTGGCTGCTTGGTATTCTACTTGAGTTATTTCGTTTATACATAGTAGAATTTTTATATCAGGTTGCTTTTCAGTCCATGCATTTTCTCTTTAATATATTGAAAATACAAAAAAAATAGGCATTTTTCATTGGTTATCATTTTTGTCTTTGAACCTTTATCATTAGCTTAGTGCATTTAGCGAAAGATTGCATTTTACTTCTAAATTGCAGAGTTGAAATTGAAAATTGGACTATTTTTATACGCATATCATTCATTGAAAATTTAAAGATAGACTTTGCATTATATTCATATTTATTTTCTTGCAGAGTCATAACATCATGAGTTTCACTTCCATACCTTTTTAAGTAACCACGGCCAATAAAATTTACGCTTTAAACTAAAATTGATTAGTCACAATTTTATTTTTTAGGGTGCACAAACTAGCCTAGGATTTAGTGCCTTGGAATAGGATTTTGTGAGTGAATTTCTCCAAGGCAATTAAATCAACATATGTGTCTGAGACAGGGAGTTGAGAAGTCCATTGTATAATTGGTAAGATTAGTCGTCTCTGCTCCAACCGGAGTTAATCATGAGGTCGTGCAAAGTTAGTTGAAGGTATAACCCCCGGATACTCGCCTAGCGTCAAATATATTTCTGTGGATTTATTCGTATTTGGGGATCTTGCTAGTATCCATACCTCTGTGAGAGGCGGTGCTTCAAGGTTTCGGGCTTTGCTACCCTGCCCATATGGTAATCTAGACTTACGATTGCTCACATGTGCATCAGTTATATAATGGTTTATTAGTTTCTTGACTTAGGTATCTCATAGGTTACTTGCAGGGGTTATTCTGCTTGTACCCTAGGTCAGATAGGGGTCGGGCATCACACAACCTTTATGGAGGATTACCTCTCAGGGGGGATCTGACCGACTGGTTGTTAAGACCACGAGGTCCCCTATAACTGATTTTGTTACCTCCAAACTTTAGCGGGGAGTCTCAGGTCCATCTTGGATGAGACATACCTTTACTTACTGTTGTTTTCTGAGTGGTTCGTTTACTTACTTGAATTCTTTCCGACGCCGAATCTGAGCACGTTAGGTGCAGTGTTTGGCTGCCGATTCTCAGTTTAGGTGTTAAGGTATTTCAGTTGGGGGGTTCCATAAGTTCAAAAAAACTTGAATAAGTGATGAGAGTCATGAAAATAAACAAATACAAAACATTTCCCAACCTGAATTCAAGTCAGACAATGCCGAAAACCAAGTGGTACCCAAAAAAAGTGAAAAAATTTGATCAGGCTTTTTAGGGTGTGTTGAGTGATCAACACATCCATATATGTCTTTTCTTCAATTGCATTCGAATTTTCATGAGTCTTGGTATTAGCTGTATCTGCATTTCTTCCCTTTTCCTCAACTTGTATTTCTTTTCTTGAAGATGCTCATTTCTTGATAAGTTGTTCTAACTTATTTTCCAATGACTTTTTATCATTTTTAAGTGTCTTAATTTGCTTACGTAGGTTTTGATTATGATTTTTTAGACGTGAGTTTTCTTCATTATCTGATTTGTCGATCTTGTTCATGTCTTTCTTCTCAACTTCTTCCTCTTTCAACTTTATGATTTCTTCTAGGAACCTCCCATTTAGGTTCTTTAAGCGAGAATTGTCTTCATCTTTCTCTGAAAATTTCTTCCCAAGATCTTGATTTTCTTGTTCCAACTTTTGAATGCACTGTTTTGTATCTTTTGACTTCTTGATCTGATTAAGTAACTTTTGGATGTGGTCTTCTAAAAGAGAAATTTCCTAGTCTTTTTCCATTACTTTCTTGTACTAACACATGTCCTTGAAATCATTATACTTCTGTTGTGAAATCTTTTTGTTTTGCTGAAGTTTTGCTATTTTGTATTCTAATTTTTTTACATGTGAGTGCTATTCTTGATCTTTAAATTGCAAATGTTCGGTACATTTTCTTGTGGTGTCTTGTAGGAGCGATGTTTAATGCTCAATTTACAAGCTGAGTTTTGTTTCCTTTGATTATTGAGCTGCCTGTTCCCCCTTGTCAATGTCACATTTTTGTTTGGGGTGACCGTCCTTATCTTGAAAAATTTCCATTTGTTCAAGTCTTTTTTTACTTTCATTGAAGCTTTGCTTAAGTTCTCCTTTAATTCTATTTAATTCTTCAAGTAACTTCATAGTATCAATTTTCTGTTCATTAAGGTTGGTTGTCATTGATGTCAACCCTTGAAGAAAGCCCCGTAGCACAGAGGTTTGGGTAATGAACCCAAGTTTGTTTGATGTAAACATGAATCATTATTATCTTTTCATGGTTTATAAGAAGTAAAGATGGATAAACTCCAAAGTGGTCCCCTTATGGTGAAATCCCTCACAGGAAGACGCTTTGCAGAGTGAGAGAACCCATGCTTAATTATGGAATAATAAGATGAAGGATAGTGAATTTGTCAGTGAAACTATCCTAGATGCATATTTCTTGTCATGCCATTTTCGGTGGTATGTGGAACGTCACATAACTCCTCACGGTTAGAGAGTTATGGCCATGTGAAGTTGGAGAACCCAGGTCTGGGTAATGGACCCAAGTTTGTTTGATGGATAACTGTATGAGTTTTGATATATTTGTATGTAATACTATTCTATATGGATATTACATGTCATGCCATTTCTGGTGGTATGTGGAACATCACATAGCTCCTCACGGTTTGAGAGTTATGGCCTTACGAAGTTGGAGGACCCTCATATGTTGGCTTGAAGCCCCAAAAGGTCAAAGTAATCAAAGTGGTTTAAGAGATTTTAGAAGTTAAGTAATAAAGTGACATGATGAGTGTACTATAATTCAAATTGAGTACAAAATAAATTATTTAAATAATAAATTTCATGGAGAAATTAGAAGTGGGTTAACCCTAAAATAAGGAAAGTGGGCAAAGTGACCTAGAAGATGTTTTTAAGGAAGCTACTTGGAGAGTATAAATAAGAGGAAAGGCTCTCTCATTTTAATCACACTTGCGCATATTGAATACATATAGGTGTTTGAGTAACCAAAGGATATCTAAGCCGAATTTCTGAGGGAAGGTGAAGAAAAGAAGGCTGGAATTCAAGGAAGGATAAATTCTTTTGATGATGCTTTCTAAGGTATGTTATTTACAGGTCATCTCACCATTTTCACAATAACGTTTTTTATAGA
>ML814791.1:178320-188454 GCA_009831015.1 Picea engelmannii | reverse complement strand
AATGGAGAAATTAGAAGTGGGTTAACCCTAAAATAAGGAAAGTGGGCAAAGTGACCTAGAAGATGTTTTTAAGGAAGCTACTTGGAGAGTATAAATAAGAGGCAAGGCTCTCTCATTTTAATCACACTTGAGCATATTGAATACCTATATGTGTCTGAGGTAACCAAAGGATATCTAAGCCGAATTTCTGAGGGAAGGTGAAGAAAATAAGGTCGGAATTCAAGGAAGGATAAATTCTTTTGATGATGCTTTCTAAGGTATGTTATTTACAGATCATCTCACCATTTTCGCAATAATTTTTTTTCTAGAATGATTCATATCGTAAAATTTCTATTCCATTGAGGAAACATATCCAAGTATTTGTGGTAAAAAATTCAACTTGTGGGTCATTGTATTTTTGGAGTTACACTCCATGTAAAATAGGGTTTGTGGCTAGTCCCGAAACTAGTCAAAACTAGGTGTTTCGGGTAAAAACGTATTAACTTCTTCATAACAGATCCAAATTAAGTAAGAAAAAATGTGTTGGTTAGAGTACAGTCTTTAGTATTCTATGTAATAGTTTCAGATCCATTCAACAAATATTCCGTGTGGGGCACGCTCTACAAGGTCGCTCTCTAGAATAAGCCAAAATTCAGCAAGGCATGCCATTTTTGCTATAACTCATTTTTTGAGAGGTTCCAAGTAGTGACACCTGGATGAATTGCATAAAACACATTGAAGAACATTGTGTATCAGTTTCAGATATTTATTCATTATAGATACAAAGTTATGATCATTTCAAGTTAGGGTTGTTGACTAATCCAAAACTAGTCACGTGAGACTAAAGAAAAGTTTGATGAATATTCTAGTTTCTTGTTGTCAAAGTTAAGGAAGGTTTGCAGGTATGTGATCATATACACCAGGTATATTACAGAGTTACAAATCATATTTGATGATGAAATTGATGAGGGATTTTGATTAAGGTACGTGTTGGGTACATGGTTGAGACAAGTAGTTGATGAGGTGGCACATACATGAGGTGTATAGTTAATGATGCTGGTACATATTGATGAGTCATAGTTGATGTGTAGTTGACACATGATTGGTACATAGTTGGTACATGGTTGGTTGCACTTGTGTATGGTACAGGTTTATTACAGGTTGGTGCATAGTTGATGCACTTGTTTATGGTATAGGTTGATTACAGGTTGAGGTACAGGTTGATGCATGGTTCAGGTTTATTGGTACAAGTTGATGCATGGTTCAGGTTTATTGGTATAGGTTTACAACAATATATCTCAGTGATAGTGTGATAGTGGTTCCATCATTCTATTTCTACTTCAGGGCAGTTGGACGGGGCAAGGACATGTGGTTGTAGCCACCTTCCGGTTGTAGCCAGAGAACATAGGGGGTTGTAGCCTCCTTCTGGTTGTAGCCAGAGAATTGGGGAGTTGGAGATTCCCTCAGGTTGTAGCCTGAGAAATTAGGGGGTTGGATCCTCCTTCCAGTTGTAGCTGGAAAACAAAGGAAGTTGGTGCTTCCAATGAATGTAATTCTTCAAGACATATAAGAAAAAGCATTCCGTGGTTTTCTCCCGCTTCGGGTTTCCACGTAAAACACTGGTGTACTGTGTATGTGTATGATTCTTCATTTGTTCATTTCTCATTATTGGATGATAATTCTACATTGACACAACACTTGGATTATTTAGTTTAAAGGATTACGATTGCTCTATTGGAAGAACATAGTGACGTAGACCATGGAGACTTTCAAGTATAACCTCAGATCGAGAAGTAAATTCATTATAGTTCTGCTTGGGAAGATGAAAGGAAATTTGGGGTTTATAGATGAAAAAGGGAAAAAACCTACACATAGAGGAAGAAAATTGTATATGTCATTGGCCCCAAAACAAGCAAGTTCCAAAATAAAATGTGGGAACAACAATCTCTAATCGGGGCTCTTAGAGAAAATGCTCCCAATGCGGTTCAAAAATATTTTTTTGGATCCTAAATTGCCGAGGGCTGGCCAACCCCTCCAAAAAATTGTCCTGAAAATGTTTAGTGGAGACAACAAATCCTTCTGTTATTTTTTTGCTAGAAGTTATGATTGACGAGGAGAAAATAATTCACGGTCTTTAAAAATTACATGGGAGTTAGGAATTTAGCTGGGGACATCACTGGGTGGAGGAAAAGTTATTTTCCCTTACTAACTCATGTTCATTCTCAACAGTTCTTGAGAAATCTATGTTCTCTTTGGACTTGGGGAAAGAAATTACCCTTATGAATATTTATGGACCTTATCTAGATAGGGTGGAATACAGGGATAGGATTTTCCAAATGGATTGGATTCAACATGGTTTGGTTGCATTAGGGGTGACTTAAATTTTACTATGGTGGCTTCATAAGTATGGGGACCAGTTGCAAGAGTGGATTGGTTATCGAGACATTTTAAATTTTGTTTGGAGGAAGTCCTTTTAAATTGAACCCAGATTGGTTGAAGGAGGAGGATTTTGCAAATAATTTCAAAGAGGCATGGGAATTGTACAATGGATCCTTAAGAGAATATTCACCCTTTCAATTCCATCAAAAATTGAAAAGAGAAAAAAAGGTATTAGTCCATTGGGCAAATGAAAAAAACATAAGAATAAAAGAGTTCTCAAGGAAGTGGAGGAAGCTTTATCATTCCATTACAACAATGAAGGGTTTGGATATTTGTCAGAGGATCAAAAAAAAGAAATAAAAAAGATCGAGGAAAAAGAGAGACATATTCTTCTTGAAAAAGAGAAAGAATAAAGACTGAAAAGCAAGGCTTTATGGTTAGAAACAAGTGATGAAAACACAAAGTTTTTTCACAGATTTTCCAATTGTAGAAAGAACATAAATTATGTTTGGATAATAAAGAAGGAAGACGACTCATGGGAAAAAAATTTCAAGTATATGGTAGCAGAAGGAGTCAACTACTTCACATCCCTCTTTAAGGAGGATTCTCATGCCATTATAGTAGAGATTCTTTCCCAGGCTTTGTAACCCTAGTGGACAATTAGGTATTGATGAAGGTAGTGGGAAAAGAAGAATTGTAGATGCTTTTATAGAGTTTTCGAAAGGATAAAGTTCCAAGGCTAAATGGATTGCCAATGGAATTTTGCTTAGGTTGTTATGAATTTATTTAGGAATATCTTCGGAGAGTGGTTGATTTAACAAGGTTTATAGGTAAAAAACTTGGTGCATTCAATACAAATTTTATATAATTGATCCTAAAAGTTGATAATCCCACATTATTTGAAAAATTCAAGCCAAAAGATTTATGTAACTGTATATACAAAATCATATCAAAGGTTATTGATAGAAGGATAAAAAGGGCTTTGTCAAAGAAACTATCTGAAGAGCAGATACATGAGGTAGTGGGGGTTGCCCAATAAGGTTTACACTCAATCAAGGTCAAGAATCAAAGAGCATTGGTGGTCAAAATGGACCTTTCCAAAGCATATATAGGATGCATTGGTTGTACCTAAGACTAATTCTCATTCATTTTAGATTCTGTCATCGATTTGTATTATGGGTAATGAATTTCTTTACATCTATATCTTTTTCCATTCTCATTGATGGAGTTGTTGGTTGTGGAGCCTGATTATCTTCCTGATTTAGATGTCTTGTTTTAGCCATGTTTGGATCCCATTTTCTAATGGGAGGGTGTGTGTGTGGGGGGGGGGGGGGGGGTTNGGGGGGGGGGATTTCCCCCCCACACCTATCACTAGGGGGTCCAGGGGGGGAAACGACACTTTATGGAGCCCCCCTTGGAGAGGGTTTGAGGGTAGCACCCTCGAAGAGAAATATTTGGGAAAATACCTTGTAAAATATTGTAATTTCATAGTCAATCTGAACCATTCATCATTAGGTTGCAGGTCTGACAATATAAGTTACGTTAGGGTTTTTTTCCCTAGAAGGAAACCCTCTTTTATGTATGAAGGAATTGTATTGTGGGTATGTAGGTGAGTGAATATTGTATTATGAGAGAGGATACTGTGAGAACAGAAGAGGAATTTACAACGAGTGTATTGTAGGCTGTATCCGTTCATTTGATGGATAATAATAAAAAAAGGACTGGCAATTTCTCTGGTGGGCGTAGACCATACTGGGTGAACCATGTATATCTTTGTCTCTATTGTATTGTCTATCTTCTGTGTTTTATTTCCGCATCTGTTTTATATTATTTCTTTGTGATCCTCTTTTTTCTAACAATTGGTATTAGAGAAAAATGTAAATCGAAGGAAAAAAAGGTTCCTAGTTCCAGTGGGAGCAATGGAAGAAAATGGAAACTTTAGGGTTGAGAAATTCAACGACCAAAACTACCAGTTATGGAAGATGCAAATGGAAGACTATCTATATGAGAATAATATTTTCCTACTGTTGGGTTAAACGTAAAGCAACCGATGAGTATGAAGGATGAAGAATGGGAGGTTCTTGATAGAAATACACTATGAATGATACGACTATTCTTGATAACGTCGATGGCATTCAACATTTTAAAATAAATACAACAAAGGATATAATGAAGGAATTGGATAAACTATATGAAAAACCCTCAGCCTCCAACAAGGTATTTCTAATGAAGCAATTATTTAATATGAAGATGTTAGAAGGTGGGTTTGTTTCCGATCATTTAAATGAATTAATACAGTTACTAATTAGATAAATTATGTAGGAGTGAACTTTGATGACAAGGTTAGGGCTCTTCTAATCTTATGATCATTGCTAGAAAGCATCATGGATGTAAGAAACTCTATCTCTGGTTCAAACACTCTAAAATTTGATGATGTTGTTGGTGTTATCCTTAGCAAGGAAATGCGAAGGAAAAGCATAGGTAAGGCATTAGGTAATGCATTGATCGTGGAGAATAGGTGAAGACAAAGGGAAAGAGAAAAGATCCTAGGGAACTGTGGGAAGTCTAGGAAGGGCAAATCCAAATCTAGACTAGAAAAGAATGAGTGCTGGAATTGTGGGAAGAAAGGGCATCTGAAGAAAAGCTGCAGATCTCCAAAGAAACAAGAAGATGGACAACATGAGAAAAATCAGGAAGCAAATGTAGCAAATTATGTGTTACAAGATTATTTGAATCTTTCTTTAGATAATATTATTGATTCTTGGGTATTAGATTCAGGGGCTTGATTTCATGCCACACCCCATAGGAAATATTTTCAAGATTATGTTCAAGGTGATTTTGGACATGTTTATTTGTGTGATGATGAACCATGTAAAATTGTTGGAATGGGTAAGGTACAAATAAAGTTAAAGAATGGAAACCAATGGTTGTTGAAAGAGGTGAGACATGTTCCATATTTAAGAAGAAATATAATTTCAACAAGTCAGTTGGGAAGTGAAGGTTGTATATTTACATTTATAGAAAAGGCATGGAAGGTCAATAAAGGATCACTGGTAATAACAAAATGAGAGAAGGTAGGTATATTGTATTTATGTACTGGTAATGTTGATTCTTATATATTTTTAGATTCTAAATGAGTGGATACAACATTGTGGCATCATAGGATTGGACACATGAGTGAGAAGGGGATGTAGATAGTCCACGAAAGGAATTTTTTGCCAGATTTAAAAAAAGTTGATTTGGATTTCTGTGAGAATTGTGTTTATGGAAAATAGAAGAGAGTTAGATTTCTCAGTGTTGGGAAGGATCAAAAGAGTGAAAAGTTATAGCTTGTGCATACATATTTATGGAGACCAGATCATGTATCATCTCTTGGTGGATCTTTTTATTATGTTACTTTTATTGATGATGCAACTAGAAAAACTTGGGTTTATTGCATTCGACAAAAAATTGATGTTTTTGACACTTTTAAGAAATGGAAAGATTTGGTTGAGAATGACATAGGAAAAAGGTTGAAGTGTATCAGATCAAATAATGGAGGTGAATACTGCAACGCAGAGTTCAATAATTATTTTTCATACCATGGTATTCATAGAGAGAAGATAGTTCGAGGAACACCACAAGAAAATGGTGTGTCAGAAAGGATGGACATGGCAATCATGGAACGTGCAAGGAATATGATATTGCATGCAAGGTTTCCCTTATAGTTTTGGGAAGATGTTGTAGATAATGTTGTTTAATTAATAAATAGAGGGCCTTCAAGCTTCATGGATGGTACCATTCCATAAGAGGCATGGACAGGTAAAACGGTAAACTACTCATTTCTGAAGAATTTTGGTTGTGAATCATTTGTCCATATTGATGAAGAAAATAACACAAATATTGAGGAAAACTCCAAGAAGTGTACCTTTATTGGATACAATGTTAATGATTTTGGTTATTTCTTGTTGGATTATGAAAATCACAAAGTATTTAGGAGTAGAGATGTGGTATTCAATGAAAAGGTCATGTACAGAGATCAATTGCAGGGAAAGAAACATGAAAAGGAAAACACATAATACATAGTGCTTGATGAAATTCCAAAGGTAACATAAAATCAAAATGTGCAACAATATAACCAACATGTACCTCAAACCCCTACAAGTGTTATTTATCAGGTTAAGTAGACCCCATGAAAATCACAAAATATTTAGGAGTAGAGATGTGGTATTCAATGAAAAGGTCATGTACAAAGATCAATTGCAGGGAAAGAAACATGAAAAGGAGAACACATAATACATAGTTCTTGATGAAATTCCAAAGGTACCATAAAATCAAAATGTGCAACAACAGAACCAACATGTACCTCAAACCCCTACAAGTGTTATTTATCAAGTTAAGTAGACCCCATGAAATACACTCTCCTTCATTGTATTATTTATTGTTGACTAATTTTGGTGAACTAGAAAGTTATGAAGATGCAATGTAAGTAGACACTAAAAAGAAGTGGGAGCAAGGCATGAAAGAAGAAATGGAATCCTTGGTAAATAACCAGAATTGATACTTGGTTCAATTTCCTGCAAGAAAAGGAGTGTTGCAGAATAAATGGGTTTACAGGTTGAAGGAAGAAGATGGAGGAAAAAATCAGTACTAGGATAGACTTGTTGTAAAGGGGTTTGCATATAAGAATGATATAGATTTTGATGAAGTATTATCTATTGTTTTTAAAATAACTTCAATTAGGACTATTTTAAGTCTTGTGGTAGTAGAATATTTATATCTAGAACAATTATATGTGAAAACAACTTTTCTCCATGGGGATTTAGAGGTAGAGATTTATATGTAGCAGCCACAGGGGTATGAGGTCAAAGGGAAGAAGAATTTGGTATGCAGGTATAAAAAAAGCTTGATGTCCTAAAGTAAGATTCAAGGCAACACTATTTGAAATTTGACAAGTTTATGACAAAATAAGGTTATAGTAGATGTCATTATGATCACTGTGTTTATTTTAAGAGGCTAGAAAATGGAAGCTATATTATGTTTCTATTGAATGTAGATGACATGCTTGTTGTAGGGTCTAACATGCATGATATAAATGTGATAAAAAATAAATTAGCTAATTCATTTGTGATGAAGGATTTGGGTGCTGCAAATAAAATCCTTGCTATGAGAATAACAAGAAACAAAAAAATGAGGTTCATAAATGAAAATATGTTTCTCCACTTGAGACATACCCTCGATCAAATTTGGGAGATATTGTGCCTTTATTACAAAAGCTATAATCTTATGGAAAATTTATCCTATCACGTGGTGCTACTACAAGTGCATTTACTCTGGATAGTACCACTAGACCTATGGAATACCCTTGCTATGACAAGAATGGAAAAAAGTCTTTTTTTTCGAACCAATTTTCATAGGGGAAAGTGTAACCTATGAGTTGATGAGTGGTTCAAGTATTGCAATAGATAGACTTGGTGAACAAAACCCAGATACTGTGAGTAAGCCCAATTGATGCAAATGTATTAAGAAGATTCAAGAGACAATAAATCTACATCCGGGGAAAAAGACAAGCTTAAATAATATTATGGATATGGAGGACCTATCCCTTGTAGGTCGTTTCCCGAGTAGAAGAATATACATTGGCTCTCTAAAATAATGGACCAAAGAAAAATTTGAACATGTAGTAGGAAGCTCCCCTCAAAGATTAATTTTGATCAAAGGTTGGATTGTCTAGTTATTTAGGTCCATGGGGTAAGTAAGTAAAATTCTTCAAAACAAGTGGAAGTGGGGTAACCGACCCTTATTTATTGAAAAATGGAACCTAGACTTTGATGCCAGTACAACTCATTTGGATTTACTGCTGATTTAGGTAATACTTCCAAGACTACCACTCATTCTATGGTCAGATGAAGTCTTTGAATAAATTGGAAATGCCCTTGGGATTTTTTATGAGGTGGACATGATTTATCGTGAATTTGGGTAATGGGAATATCTTGGTTTTTTTTTGGATTGGATATAAGTAGGGGTTTAATAGAGCCAATATAGATTCACAAGGGTGCTGAGAATTATCACAAAACCATTGACTATGAAGGTCTCCCAATTCAAGTTCAATTGTGTCATGAACATGGAAACTTGGTGGTTGACTACATATATCCAAATCTTAGAAAATTATGGGTACAAAAGAAGTACTTGAAATATGAAAAGGAGGAATTGAGTGGAGGAAAGAGGCACCCTAGATTGGAGGAGATTCAAAGGATAAATTGGCCCCAAGCTGCCCACAGAAGGAATTCTCTGATACAGTACCTCATCTCTTTGAGACAAAGAAGCAAAGGGACTCGAAAATGAAAACACCTCGCGAAAATAAAGAAATATCGACACAATCGAGTAATTTAAAGCCATAATCATCTATGACAAAAATCCAATCTTCTTAAAAATTGATTTTTGCATCATGGGGATTAGAAGTAGAAAATAAAGGTGAATAAACTTAGTTTGATTTCCTTCATAGTTTATCTGGGATAAAAAACCCTAATCCCCCTCCCCTCGTACTTATTATTGGCATAGGCGAGCTACCGACAGAGGAGAAATCCTTGTTTGAGTCATCTACCAAACAAATTTTAGAACCCAATTTATTGGAAGAACATAGTGACATAGATTCCATGGAGACTTTCAAGTATAACCTCAGATTGAGAAGTAAATGCCCTATAGGTCTGCTTGGGAAGATGAAAGGAGGTTTGGGGTTTCTAGATGAAAAAGGGAATATAACTACACATAGAGGAAGAAAATCATATATGTCATTGGATAAAAAACCAACAAGTTCCAAAATAAAATGTGGGAACAAAAATCTCTAATTGGGGCTCTTAGAGCAAATTCTCCCAATACGGTTCAAAAATGATTTTTTTGATCCTAAATTTTTGAGGGCTGGTCAACCCCTCCAAAAAATTGGCTTGAAAACGTTTAGTGGAGACAACAAATCCTTCTGTTATTTTTTTGCAAGAAGTTATGATTGATGGGAAGAAAATAATTCATGATCTTTCAAAATTACATGGGAGTTAGTGTTGAAGGAAAATCTCCCTGTGGATAGGTAGATCTCCTCTTGAGAGCTAGACTCTTAACTCTTAAGACAACAGGTGCTTAACATGGACACTGACTTCCTTTTAGATCTAGATACACTAATGTGTGAGGAGGAAGGAGAAAATAAGTACCTTTTTACTGGTGTTTGTCCCTGCACAGTTCAAGTTGAGCTCCAATATTAAACTCCTCGATAGCCCTATAGACAAACAAAGATACAACCAACTTCCTACTCTACTGAGATTAGCTCGAAACAGATCTATCTATTAGAGACAAGTTCATGTGAGATCAAACACAGACTTGAAAGAAACAAGCCAAGCATATTATATTAATGAGAACAACAATGAAGAAAACTTACAACCATAGATGTGAGTGAAGCAACTTCATCAAGTTTCCCTTGTCCAAACCCTTGCTTAAACAGTCCACACACATAATGCTGATGCTCCAAATGACATACCACTCATGAGATCATACTTTTGGTATAATTCTCAATCTCTATTCCCCCTCCTCCATGGAAATCCCTCATTATATAAGATTTGGAGACTTAACCACCATGGAGAGAATATCTCACTTAATCAATTTCTTTTCCATGAATATTAATAATAATTCATGTGCACTTGATTCTCTCACTTAATCAATTTCTTTTCCATGAATATTAATAATAATTCATGTGTACTTAGTATTTTTTGCCTTCATGTAATATATCCCTCCTCCACATTGACTAGGGAT
>ML814791.1:152805-178220 GCA_009831015.1 Picea engelmannii | reverse complement strand
GGCCATTCCGACAGTTGGGTTTTGTTTGCAGGGGTAGGACCATCAGTTTGAGGGATTTTCTGGAGGGTTATCATCATTCTACATTTGTCTGCAGATTGGGACGTCGTGGAGCCATAGGGGACGTCCTGTGATTCAGTAAAACTTAGATCTAGGGAGATCTGCTTGAGATCTGAGCCCGAAACTTCTCCCACGTGATTCTCATAGCCCAATATATATTCTTGGAGAGTTTTAGATCATTTGGAGGCCTCCTTCATCAGGGCCAAACTAGCTAGGGTTTCAGTCATCCAGTGGGGCACACCATTCAGTGGAGAATTCATATCTACGGGCTTTGAGAGTGGATTTGGGAATTTGGACATTTGGGTTTTCCTTACAGTTGCCCGATCTATCATTTGGCATATTTCTCAAGATGATTGGACACTTTTGGTAGAAGGGTAGAATTATTCAAGGCTTCAGCATTCTAGTAGGATGTGGCACTTTCCAGCTTGGAGGTTGAGCATTAGTACGGCTCAGATCTGCTTGATTTAGTCTTCATTGTATATCCAGCCTTTGGATGCTTATTTTGTATTGTCAGGAGCATTTTGTAGCAGCTCATATCTATTGCTTGTACGACCATCTGAGGTTTATGCCAAATCGACCATCTATTGTATTGATCTTACATTGCTCATAATAAAAAGGTCAGATCTTTGCTTGTGCTTCTACATCTTGAATATATTGTGATCTCCATGTGTTGATGAATCTTGTGTGCACTTAATAACTCAATAAATTAGTAGTAGTTAGTGATTCCAAGAAAGAATTTGGCTTGGGATCATTACAGTTCAGCGGATTAATATGTGCGCAAAGACAAAGTGCTGTGTTCAAGGGCGACTCTAAGAGTTACTGGTAGCATTCTCAAAATATGCTTGGATTGCTTCTTTCAATTTCCCCCCCCATCCAGATAGACGAGTACCTCTTTTTAATTTAACGAGCTCGAGGAGGGTAACACATGCTCGATATAACTCACCTTCGGTAAGTTCCTCTTCCTTTGTTTAATGAACTAGAAGAAGTAAGGGTTCGGTCCCGTATGGGCCTGTCGATGTTTGTTTAACGAGTCCAAAGATAGAAAACTCGAAGGTTTTTCATGATTATAGAGTCTGGAAAAACACTTAAAAGTGAACTCTCTTAGTTACTTTTTCATAAAGTAGTTTGATGAGACCGAAAAAGAGATAAACGATCGCTCAACAGACGTTTTCTTCAAACACTTTAACGAGTGTGAAGAGAACAAGGTTGCTCGACAATATTTTCCTGTTTAGAGAGTCTGAAAAGAACTTAAAGATGAATCCAATGTTGTCCTTTTTCGTAATGTTAGTCTCGCGAGGCCGAAAAAGAGATAAACTACCACTCAAAAGACGCCCTTTCGAACCTTTTAACGAGTGTGAAAGGAAGCAATATCACTCGACAATCTTTTCATGTTTAGAGAGTCTGAAAAGAGCTTAAAGGAGACTCCAGGGGGTTCCTTTTTCGTGTATCCATACAGGTCCAAAAAAGAGATAAAAGTTTACCCGGATGCATTCTCATGTATTTATGAGCACGAGAAAGAACAAAGACTAAGTTTGGTATGCCCCCAGCTTGACAGTTAGCGGCTTAACTCCAAAATGATCATCAAAGGCTGGAGACATGCCCTCCAAGCTTCAATTCATTCACCGACTTTGAGGTTGTCACCAATTTCTCTAGTAGATGAGAAAAAGGAGAAGGGTGGATGAAAAGAAGGTTCAAAAGAGGTGTCTGTTTCATTTTTTAACGAGCTTGACACAGGAAAAGAACTATGCTCAAAGCCTCTGTTTCATTTTTTAGCGAGCTTGCTACAGAGAAGAAAAAACTATGCTTGTAACCTCTGTTTCATTTTTAAACGAGCTTGCCACAGAGAAGAGAAACTATGCTCGTAGCTTCTTCTTGATCATGGCTTCCAAGAGGATAACGCTCTGGAAGGATACCATGTCAAGGGACAAAACTCGGTCATGGATTCTAGGAGATATTCGTTGGATGGAAGATAATCACTCGGGAAGGAACACATGTTGAGGGTTGCGATAGGGGTAAGGAGATCAGGCTCCAATAACCCTACCAAAGAAATCACCATGTCCACTATCGGATCCAAATCATCGGAAGTTGAAATCATTGGAGATGATGGAAAATCAACATCAGGAGGGGAGATAGAGTGTATATCTTCCCGAATTTCTTCACGAGGGGGAAGAAAAGAGGATCAGTGACGGTTATTATCCTGAGATAACTTGTCAATGCGAAGCATTTCTGGAATAGATTCATCAGAAGGAAAAAATGGGGAAATGTAGTTGATCGCATATGACAAGGAACTCAACTGTGATTGCATCGAGGAACTGTCAGGTGACAATAGATGTTGGTCATCCGACGAGGGAGAAGTGGATTGGATAGAAACGTATGATGTTTCGGTTGGACTAAGTGGCACGACGTCACCTAGTGCATCGAATTCCAATAGACGGGGTACAATCCAAGGGTCAGATGATTCCAAAGATTGATAAGCTGCGGTCGAAATCATATCGACGGTGGCAATATGATGTGTAGTTGGTGGAAGTGGTGTAGGGAAGGTACCCATGAGGCTAGAGTATTTCAGTAAGAAAACACCAATGCTTTCATACGTGATCTTGTGGTGTCCTAAGAAAGGAATATTGTTGGTAGAGGGAGCGCGAGCATTGGTCTTGCAGAAATCCAACTGATCAACAATGACAATCTTGCCCTGATGAGAAAATTGGACACATCGAAAGACCGACGAGGCAACGACAGTCATAGCATAAAACTGACTTATTCCAAGTAACAAGTTGTAATCGAGGGGAGCATCGACCACCTCGACATCAACAGTAACAATTTTGCCACCCAATTGGATGGGCAGGGACTGTAAAAGCCCATGGGGATGAAAAACTCACACATCAAAGGCGCGTAACATCACTGGGGATTTGTTGAGTACGGGTGATTTTAAACCTTTCCAACACACCAAAGACATGACACAAGTCGAGGCTCCCTCATCCAGAATAGTTCGATGTATTTGTTGATTGTGAACAACAACATCAACTTGGAAAGCAAGTTGGTGGGAGAGTCGAGAGGCATAATTGTCCAGGTTAAACATGATATGGTTGGATGACTCATGATCAACAATGCCAATAGCGGCCAAGAGCGTTCTATGTTGACTGGGGCAGTGCTGTAGAACTTCTAACACAGACATAGCACATGATGCTTGAGTCAAATCTTCAACAATGTTGTAGTTCTGGGTAGCACGTGAACTAGGATTAAAGGTAGCTTTGCAGATAGTGCTCTTAGGAGGGCGTAAGATAGAGTCGAACGCAGGTTTCTCAATCTGAAGTGGTCCAGATGGAGGATTAACCGATGGAAGACTAATGGAGGACGATGATGGATCCGATAAATTACCTGTACCGTTAGTGTCTTTTCCTTTGTTAGGGTTACGTGGTGTGTCATATGTCTTAGAGAGAGTCTTCAAATTAATCCCATTAAACATATAAATATGTGCAATCGACAAGGCCTCATCATTAAGATGGCTAGAACTACCCCCAGGAGAGGGGGTTTGAGCAACCATGGATTACTGCTGTGGAAAAGGATGAGTAAGCACAACGAGTTGTGACTTTCCTTGGAAAATTTTGGCCACTTCATTGCGAAGTGGACAGTCTCGAGTGTAGTGATCGTCACCACAAATGATGCATGGGAATTTCAGTTTCTGTTGTGTTTGCTTTTCTGTAGCAGGTGTTTGAGCTTGATTTTTTGGTTGTTCATTGTTATTTTTTGATTTATTCTTTGTCTTCTTCTTACCTCCAGATTGTTGTGAAGGTGCAGATTGAACTGCATTCACCTCAGAGATCTGAGTTTGGGGGGAGGTAGAGGAGAGTGTGAGTGATTGGGAAGTAGATTGAGTGTTGACGGAACCGATAATGCCATCTGCATGAGATGATGATGGCGGTTTAGATGGATCGTTATTAGCTTGAGCAGCATTCAGAAGCAAATCATACAAAGTACCAGATTGTGAATAAACCAAATCTGAGTACTGAGCCCGAGTAATGGCTTGTTCCTCTATGACCGTGCCACCCATAGCGACATCGTGAGCGATCGGGGGTAAAAGTGATTTAGTAAACCATTCCACCAATAATATGTCATGAATGATTGCCTTGATCATCCTTCGTCATCGCCTCCACTCATGAATATGGTCAGAGATATGCATAGAGTCAGTTTGACAAAGGGAGGTTAAGAGTTCAGTACCCATCTCATAGCGAATAGGTAGTTGAAAGTGCGTGAGGAAAGACATGGCAAGGGAATTGAAATTATGAAAAGAAGCACGTGGTAGTTCAATATACCACTTTGCTGCCGAGCCTGTAAGTGTTCACTGGAAAAGACGCAAACGTACAGAATCATCCATGAGGGAGTTTGATGAACACCACAAATGGAAAGTCATCACATGGTTGTTTGGATCTTCGCCAGATTTTCTGTCAAATTTCAGAATATCAGAAGGAAGTTTAGATGGAATGACTGACCAAACCGATGAATGAAAAATAGGATCATTAGTTAACCGAGACAAGTCTGGGAGATCCATAGTCGCAAGGAAAGGTAGTTGTCGGTTAATTTGCAGATGATACTGGTGGGAATAGGAACACCAGTAGGACCATAAACTAGGTTAGGTGGATAGTTGTAACCAGTAGGTCCTCCTACATACGGTTGTTGCTGGCTAGGATAAGCAGGATTTGATGATGGATGAGAAACATTTGCATAACCCGGTGGGTTCTGAGCATTATAGGCCGGGTGATTTGATTGCCATGAGGAGGATAAACATTTTTCCCTTGAGGATGGTAAGGAGTAGATCCTGGAGGTGGATACACATTAGACCCATGAGGAGGATAAGACTGTGGTCCCAGAGAACTCCAGGTGGTGTTTGGGATGCTGCCCGGATAAGGTTGTCCGTAAGATATTTCGGAAGGAACATGATTTGATACTCCTCCTAGTGGATTATGAGATGAGTGCCCCCCAACATGGGGTTGAATAAAAGCACCTCTTCAAAATATTCCCCAGGATTGTGAAGGGTTTCCAACAAACGAAGGTTTCCCCCCTACTAGCGGTGGATTAACGACCGGGGTATGACTGGCAAACGGAGGTTGCCCTGCAGGAGGAGCATGAAAAGGGGGCTGTCCCTCGTGAGTTGTAGGCCCGCCATGGAAAGGTAGTCCTCCAGGAGGGAAAGGTTCATTAGATGGTGGTTTCCCTCCAGCCAGTTGTGTTTGGCCATAAGGGGTCTGCATTCTCGGGTGATAAGATGTCCCAGCAGGATCGTGTGGAACATGTGGAGCTATAGAGTAAAAGCTTGTAGAAAATGGGGTAGGGATTGAAGTGCCTTGGATATGAGTAGAAGTGATGAGTCTAGCATTAGGATGGACTTGTGCTGGGGTAACAGTAGGGTTAATAACCTGATCGACTGGGTGATTCATGGTTTGATCGGATGGTCCTGTTTCACTAGGAGGGTCATGAGGATGAAAGGGTTGTCGAAAGGATTCAAAATGTTCATAGAGATCGTGTCCCAATGAAGTCCTCTATACAGAACGAGCAGGTGTGGGATTGGTATCTACTACATTTCTAGGATGAATAGGAGTCCTATACTCATCACCAAAGATTGGTTCTGTGGATCCCATATATGTTTCGGTAAAATTTCTCTCCGGTAATCGTGGGACCTCTTCATCTATGATGTTCCCAAGGGAGTCTAAACGAAGAAAAAGTGGTTCGAGAGGGGTTACTGACACAGATGTAGTGTGAGGAATGGGATTTTCAACCGTAACCAAAGCACCTTGTGAGTTATCTAATGGAGGAGCAATAACACTTCCAGTGTCAGATTGATTTTCTACCTCTCTACGATAGTTGTCTTCTGGAGGGTTAGGAGGTAAGGGTTGATATCCTTCCAGAGGCAGCCCTTGCATCCTACGTGATCAGCGAAGACCTTTATCGTCTACAGGCTCAATTTTGGAGAATAAAAAAACACACTAAAAATCTAGGGCCAACTAACAAAAAGAAACAACATACTCTAATAAAATCTAGGAATCAACCAAGCAAATAAAACTTCTCTCAATGATCATACTAGTTGGTGATGAAATCCAACGTCGTGTGATCAAGTCGAGAAGGGGCTAGGATATGGTGGAATAGTTACAATGGTGACCTGCTTAATGGACTTTCACGTTGGTGAAAGCTTCCACGCAGTAATTGTGGATTTACCCTCCAAGGAGCCCGAGTGAGTTTGACCAATGTCTATTCCAGGTATCATGATACTTCCCTTCACCGTCACCTTGTGTAAGTACCTAAAGATTATGGCAACTAAAGACACCAATTCGCAGTGAGTCCTTGGGTGGGTACAGTTGACAGTCTGATCCGAAACGTATGGGTAGGATAACAAGTCTGAAATCAACCCGAGAAGATCCCACACATAATCATGGGTATACCTTCAAGTGACCCCCAATATACGATCCGACCACTACAAACAATTGAACCATGGAGGGATAATCTCCGTAATTCGCCGAAATGCGACCTCGTGCGTAACCCATGTGTGAGAGGGGGATCCCAGAAAATCGATACGACAATTGGATTTGACTCTCCCTAGCTCAGGATGCTAATGTTTGTTTTGAAAATTTGGAGAGTTGTACTCACAACCTAATCCAAAGTGCTAACCCTAGTCTACTGTTGGTGGAAGATCCTAAAAACAAAAAATGTTCTAGATAATTTTTAATTAGCGTTCAATTTACAGCTGTTCTTTACTCAAAGGGTCTATGAAAGTGAAACTAATGGAATGATGCCTCAATTCCCAAAGCATGCATAAAATATGATAAGCAATTGTTTCTTTTCAATGAATGCCTATTTAAGGGAAAGAGAAAGAGTCGTTTTCACTATCAAACACTAATATGGAATGTCCTCAATCAATTTGTTCTCAATCGAATCCAATGTAATGCTGAAACATTTCAGAAATGCCTTCTAATATGCAAACCAATCACTAAGATGTATCTTTTTCATTTGTATGCGAATGGTGATTAATTCAATGCAAAACTTCTCCTACCAACTACCCTTTCAGATCAAGGAGATTCAGACAAGTATAAGCAGATTTCGCACAAATGACACACCCTCTTGCTATGATTGAAACAAGAAGAAAAAAGAAAACAAAATATAACAAAGAAAATCAAGAATTTCACACAAAAGAAAGATGCTAAGAAGAATGACCTCAAAGAACCAAATGAGATGATTCACAGATTTCTGATGCCCTTCACCAGAGTTCCCGCTTAGTCAAATAAGAGAGAAGAAAGTAGTGGATTGATTCCAAGTTCTCAATAGCAGAAACACTCAAAATAAGGAAGAAGGTCACAAAATCTGAACAACAAAGTGCTTATTTCTCAAAAATCAGAGTGTCAAAGGTCAATAGGAAGAAGCATTGAAGCACAAAGAAGCTGAGTAAAGGAAAAACAGAGATTGGATTTAAGAAAATACAATTCTGGAAGGGTTTTTTTGCAAAGAAAGGCTGGCGCTCTGGTGTAAGGGGCACCAAAGTGTTATAACACTCTATATAAGACCTTCAGGGGACGTTGGCGCTCTAATAACAAGGTAGGGGAGCGTTGGTGTCCTAAAACCCAGAAAATTGTCCAAAAAACCCAAAAACGCAGTTGAACTTTGGCATTCAGAGTGTATGTGATGGAATCAGGATTCAATCAACATATGAAATCAAACATACGGGGTGAACAGGGTCTAAAAAGAACAAAGGGAAAGACAAGGTCTATGAGGAAAACCAAAACTGAAAGTTTCGATTCAATCCCTAGTGGAGTCGCCAATTTCTGTTGAAGGAAAATCTCCTTGCGGACAGGTAGATCTCCTCTTGAGAGCTAGACTCTTAACTCTTAAGACAGAAGGTGCTTAACATGGACAGTGACTTCCTTTTATATCTAGATAAACTAATGTGTGAGGAGGAAGGATAAAATAAGTACCTTTTTATCGGTGTTTGTCCCTGCACAGTCCGAGTTGAGCTCTAATCTTAAACTCCTCGATAAGCCCTGTAGACAAACAAAGATACAACCAGCTTCCTACTCTACTGAGATTAGCTCGAAACAGATCTATCTATTAGAGACAAGTTCATGTGAGATCAAACACAGACTTGAAAGAAACAGGCCAAGCATATTATATTAATGAGAACAACAATGAAGAAAACTTACAACCATAGATGTGAGTGCAATAGCTTCATCAAGTTCCCCTTGTCCAAACCCTTGCTTAAATAGTCCACACACAGAATGCTGATGCTCCAAATGACATACCACTCATGAGATCATAATTTTGGTATAATTCTCAATCTCCATTCCCCCTCCTCCATGGAAATCCCTCATTATATAAGATTTGGAGACTTAACCACCATGGAGAGAATCTCTCACTTAATCAATTTCTTTTCCACGAATATTAATAATAATTCATGTGCACTTGATTCTCTCACTTAATCAATTTCTTTTCCATGAATATTAATAATAATTCATGTGTACTTAGTATTTTTTTCCTTCATGTAATATATCCCTCCTCCACATTGACTAGGAATTGTGACATAGGTTATTCCATGGTGTCAAGGTGTATGCGACACTTACATGACACTTTATGACACTTAGGGTGAGGTACCTAGGTGTGCAAATTTCATGTGTAATAGTTAGGACTTTAGATTTATTGATGTTAGAGGGATATTGGTGGGGGACATCACTGAGTGGAGAAAAAGTTATTTTCCCTTACTAACTCATGTTCATTCTCAACAGTTCTTGAGAAATCGATGTTCTCTTTGGACTTGGGGAAAGAAATTGCCCTTATGAATATTTATGGACCTTATCTGGATAGGGTGGAATACACGGATAGGATTTTCCAAATGGATTGGATTCAACATGGTTTGGTTGCATTAGGGGGGGAATTAAATTTTACCATGGAGGCTTCTGTTAGGGACCTAACCTCCCTAACTCCTCACGTAGGTAGAATAATACATTTCCATGTAATAAAGGCCAATATTAATAAGGCCTATCAATAAGGAAGAATAAGTCAAATGTAAGAAGACCTAATAGAAGCTTCTGCTTCTAGAAGGATCTTCCTCTAGATTGTTCTTTTGGATAGAAAAATTTAGTATAAATAGGAGTAGAGGGTGTAATGTCCCCGACCATCAACCCACTTACCGGGCAACACTACTACATAGAAACATTATCATACTTATGTAGTATGAACTTAAATGAAGTTAAATGGCTTAACATAATAGACATATAATTACCACTAACATACTGAATTAATGGAATCAACAGTAATATCATTGCAATAGAATACATGATAATATTGCAAGCATCACATACATGCATTTTAATTGAATTTAAACACATGCATATACTTATCTTTTAAATTTTAGTAACTCCACCAACCACACGTAGACCTTCCATGAACCTCCCAGCCTTAGACCACATTGCTCATCACACTCAGCAGTGGGTCACCCCCGAGCTGGGACTAAGCTCCACCCAAGGTAAGGGAACCCTAGACTAGGCTAAAGTTACAAGAAAACTGCACAGAGCAACCAGAAGGATTCTCTCCAGGAGCCTTCTTATGCCCACTACTCACGGACTCTCATTCCCCACATGCCTATTCCGCCCGAGAGTATACACCTTCACAAGCATAGTCCATCGATGCTTCACCTCCCCTCTAGGCCTCGAAAATAGGCCGGATCAAGAATTATAAGAGCTCCATAGCTGGTGCTGGACTCTCTCTGGAAGAAAACCACTTCCCCAGCAGACTCCCTCACCTAGAGAGAGTTGCTCACAGGTCTGACAACCTGACTCTTGTACCATGAGCTTGACATCCCGATTCTTCCACCAGTTTCCAAATCAATTCCTGCAATTTCAAGATGAAAACAATGACAACAACTTAGTTTAACTCGCAGGTGACAACATCAATAGGAAAATGGGGTGTGGAAATAGGAAACAACAATAGGTCACTAAGACACAACACGGTTCAAGTAACACCGGTTTCAGGATGCGTGATAAGAAATTCACGCAGAGGTCAAATATAGACTCAACAGTTTGGAAAGAGGATGTATCATCTTCTCAAGAAAACATCATAGGCTTTGGGTTTTAGAGCTGCGTGAGGCTTATAGAACTCAGACGCAAAGATCCCTCGGTTTAGACAGCAGACGACAGAATGGAGGATGAACCCCCATCTCGGCTTGATTCTTCAGTTAAATTGCATGTGCCTGGGCTGACACATGTCTCCCATGAGGTTGCATGCGCTCCATCGGCATGTGTTCCCTTTTTCACATGTTCCCCCTTCCAGGAACTTAGGATAAAAATAAAACATACATTTCACATATCTTTTGGAATAATAATAAATTATTATTCCTAAGGACTTAATCCCCTAAGCTCAAAACTTAGCCTCTCTTTCCAACCTTTCAGCCCCTTTTCCCTTACCCACCTTGTGGAAGCTTAGTCCCCCCATCACTCTTTCTTCGTGGTCGGTCTGCACACAATGATGTTTAATCTTTATTAATGTTCTGCATATTACATATACAAAAACAGGCTCCTGGCCTTTAACACTTAGGCTCTCCAGCCTAATAAACACATAAGCCCACCAACTTATCAATACTTGGCTCACCAGCCTA
This sequence comes from Picea engelmannii, assembly GCA_009831015.1. NCBI lineage: Eukaryota > Viridiplantae > Streptophyta > Pinopsida > Pinales > Pinaceae > Picea > Picea engelmannii. Next base: position 167,536 of record ML814791.1, on the reverse strand, counting down.
CAAAACATGATTTACAATTCATAAACATGATTACAACATGGCTCGTCCTTGGGGATATTAGAATCCCCTCCCCTTATTTTTGCACTATCCTCAGTGAAACTCTTTACACAACACCAGAAAGATTTTCAAAATATTCAAAAAGATGTGGGTATTCTGTCTGCATAGCATCCTCATGCTCCCATGTTGTGTCCTCAGGACCGTACCAGGTCCACTGGACCTTTACAAGCCCTATGTCTTGATTCCAGAGCTGTTTGATTTTCCGGTCCAATATGCACACATGATGCATTTGTAGGACACCTTCTTGATCCACCTTCTACTTCAATCATGTGCGATTGAAATTAAACTTGCTTGTTTTATAGGGCTGCATAGATCCTTGGCATTCTACTACCCATGTCCTCTACTATTTGAACTTTCTAAACATTATGGACAACTCTCACTTTTTGATTTTTGTAGGGACAATATCTGTACTTATGGTTTCCCTGACAACCCCGAAAATGAATGGGCATCTGTCTTGGCCTTTGTTCCCCCACTTCAGCCATTCTCGACTCTCTAAACGATGGATTTCCTTGAGGACTATTTCTGAAAAAGGGAGGTTTGTTTCCCTTCTGCCTCTACTCTTTATTAAACTTCTTCTGGTCATCCCAAGCCTTCCGAAAGGTAGGCTTTTCTCTTTGCTGTTCATATAAGCATTTCACTCTTCTTATCATTTCTTCCATGGTCTTAGGGTCATCATACTAGATATTGTCCCCAATGGAAGATGGCAGTCCACTCAAATACCTTTGAATCTTGACAGTTTCCTCTTTGATGAACATAACATACTTCAACAATTCCAAAAACCTACGTTCATACTCATCAATGGTCATGCTACCTAGCTTGAGTTCAAAGAACTCTTTCATATTTTTGTTATAATATCTCTTAGTCAAATACTTCTTCTCGAAATACCTCTTGAATTCCTTCCAAGTGATATCTTTCTCTCTAATGTGCTGCACCTGCACAAGTTGATCCCACCACATGGATGCTTTCCCTTTCAATTGATACATCGCAATTCTTCCTTCCGCATGTGAGGAATAATTTTGTAGTTGGAAGTATTTCCTCATACCGATCAACCATGTTTCAACGTCTTCCTCCTTCTGATGTTCTCCATCAAATGTAGGAGGCTTAATCTTGTTCATCTCTCCCTTCAATTCATCCACTCCAGATCTCCTGTGCTTTCTAGTAGGAGATGGGCTTGAAGTACTGTGTGTCCTTCTCTTAGAGTGACCTTGGGAGTGATGATGGTGTCTACCCACACTCCTTGACCTTCTTCCCTCAGGAGTCTGGTGACTCCCTGTTCTGCTCAAGTCACTCTCCTTATCCAACTTCTTTTCTATTCTCTCCAAACTCTTTAACAACTTTATGTTGAATTCTCTTTGTTTTTCCTAAGCTTTCTGCTATCTACTCGATGAGTTTGGGCATCTTTTTGAAATCCTTCAATGATATTCATTATGTTTCCTTCCTTATCTATCTCTTCTCCATGGCCATTGGAGTTCGATCCTTCAACTCCCAAATGAACATCCATTCCCTTTGCTTCGTCCTCGGAACTAGAAGTAGTCCGTGCCCTTTCCATTTCTTTTGCACCCAGTGGCAATTCTATTCAGTTCTGGTGCTCGTTAAACTTCTGCAAACACAACGTGCAGACAACCAGAATTTTTAGGTCATTATTCCTTAACAAATCCCACAACATTCATCAACAACTTGATTCAAGAAAACGTTCAGTTTCCATGATTTTTATTTTTTATTTTTTATTTTTTTTTCAAGCTCTTCTCGGCTCTGTAGTGCACTCAGGCCTTAGCCATTTTCTCTCAGTTTTCAAACCCACTCGACCATGGTTTGTGACCAAGTGATAGATCTCAAGGTCCTCTAATCAGAACTTCTGGGTTTCTGGATTTTGGTCCTGGAGGCTCTCACACTCGCTTCCCTCTCCAACTCCTGACTTCTGAACTTCCGACCTTTCTAGCCATTGGGCCCACAACACAGCTATCACCAACCGGGGTGGTGACACACGTTTCTCTTAAGAAGGTCCATGTCACCCTAGGTGACACCCTCCAGCCCCACTACGTCTACTTTTTCCTTTGGGGCCCACTGGCATGTGGCACACATCCCATGGGTCCACACCCATCCAAGTGACGTCAACCTGACCCACTACTTAAGCTCTTCAGGATTTCACGATTTCGGGCTTCGGGAGTTTGTGCATCAACACATCCCACTTCTCCTGAAAACTGAACTCCTGAAATTACCCTCTGCTCTTCTTCTCGATCCAATGGTCGAGATCTTTTTCCCAGATCTACGATGTAGATCTTCTCGAGACTTAGGAGTTTTGGGTTTCAGGGGTTTGTGCCTCAGCACACCCCGCTTTTCCCGACAATCGAACTCCCGAAAGGCTTCTCGGATATCCTCAACACACCTTCTCCGGATATGATGGTCATAAAGGGCTCTCCTTTTTCTAAACAGATCCTACAGCTCCAACACCCCAAGTGTTGAGTTCTCTCTCTCTCTCTGCGGTTAAATGCCACGCCCGGCTACGGTTTTATTTCACCGCTACTCCTTCTGGGATTCACACACGACCAAGTGACCCCTTGGCACTCAAAAAAATTCTAAGGTTCGAAATTAGTCCTCTAGAAATAATTTCCTCTCGAAACCTTGGGTCCAAAGACCACTTATCTGGCCCATCTAGGCCCAACGTTGAAACCTTGTGCTCTGATACCATATTGTAACGTCCCCGACCATCAACCCACTTGCCGGGCAATGCTACTACGTGGAAACATTCTCATACTTATGTAGTATGCACTTAAATGAATTTAAATGGCTTAACATAGTAAACATATAATTACTGCTAACATACAAAATTAATGGAATCAACAGTAATATCATTGCAACGGAATACATGATAATATTGCAAGCATCATAGACATGCATTTTAATTGAATTTAAACACATGCATATACTTATCTTTGAAACTGTAGTAACTCCACCAACCACGTGCAGACCTTCCATGAACCTCCTAGCCTTAGACCACGCTGCTCATCATGCTCAGCAGTGGGTCACCCCCGAGCTGGGACTAAGCTCCACCCAAGGTAAGGGAATCCTAGACTAGACTGAGGTTACAAGAAAATTACATAGAGCAACCAGAAGGATTCTCTCAAGGAGCCTTCTTATGCCCACTACTCATAGACTCTCATTCGCCACATGCCTGTTTCGCCCGGGAGTATACATCTTCACAAGCACAGTCCATCGATACTTCACCTCCCCTCTGGGCCTCGTCAACATGCCAGATCATGAATTCTCAGAGCTCCGTATCTGGTGCTGGACTCTCTCTGGAAGAAAACCACTTCCCCAACAGACTCCCTCACCTAGAGAGAGTTGATCACAGCTCTGACAACCTGCCTCTTCTACCACGGGCTTGACAGTCTGGTTCTTCCACCAGTTTCCAAATCAATTCTCGCAAGTTCAGGATGACAACAATGACAACAACTTGGGTTAACTCGTAGGTGACAACAACAATAAGAAAATGGGGTGTGGAAACAAGAATTGACAATAGGTCACTAAGACACAACATGGTTCAAGTAACACTGGTTTCAGGATGTGTGACAAGCAATTCACGTAGAGGTCGAACACAGACTCAACATTTCAGGCAGAGGATGTATCGTCTTCTCAAGAAAACATCACAGGCTTCGGGTTTTAGAGATGCGTGAGGCTTACAGAACTCAGACGCAGAGATTCCTCAGTTCAGACAATAGATGACATAATGGACGACGAACCCCCATCTTGGCTCGATTCTTCAGTTAAATTACATGTGCTTGGGCCAACACATGTCGCCCATGAGGCTGCATGCGCTCCATCTGCATGCATTCCCTTTTGCACATGCTCCCCCTTCCAGGAACTTAGGATAAAAAAAAAAACATACATTTCACATAGCTTTTGGAATAATAATAAATTATTATTCCTAAGGACTTAAGCCCCTAAGCTTAGCCCCTAGGTTCAACACATAGCCTCTCTTTCCAACCTTTCAGCCCCTTTTCCCTTACCCACCTTGTGAAAGCTTAGTCCCCCATCACTCTTTCTTCGTGGTCGGTTTGCACACAACGATGTTTAATCTTTATTAATGCTCTACATATTACATATACAAAAACATGCTCCTGGTATTTAACACTTAGGTTCTCTGGCCTAATAAACACATAATCCCACCAGCTTATCAATACTCGACTCACTAGCCTACAAAACATGATTTACAATTCATAAACATGATTACAATAGGGCTCGTCCTTGGGGATATTACGAAGGGTATGCAAAATTTTGTCTTGGATATTATTGTAATAGAGCTCTTCTCTGCTGGAGGTTTCCCTCTCAAAGAGACAAGTGAACATTGGTATCATTAATCAAGGTGTTCTTTCTAGTGTTATTTTGGTAAATTTCTGGTTATATTATTGTTGTTCTGCCATTTCTAGCTAAAATATTTCTGTTTTGCATGCTATTTTATATTTGGAATACTACAAGTGGTATCAGAGCACTTTCCTTGGCAAAAAATTGTGGGTTATTTTTTTTCAGGGTAGATACGTATTCCAACGTCTTAAAGCTATATAGATATGTCGTTATGTGCATAAACCCGCAGTCGAGGAGTCATACACGCAGGAAATACAAGTGGTACTTAAGAGCACATATTTTGGCCACCCTTGTAACCCCTGTTGGTACCCCTTCGAGTGGTAGCGCATCAGACAACACCTGTATAGGGATCGACCTAGATCTCCTGAATCCCTCCATAGATAAACCAATCGGTTTCCTGACTACTATAGTGCCACCGAGAATATCACTTGGGAAGATACTCTCTAGTACCTGGGTAATCAGGTAGTATGACTAAGGGAACGATCTATCCTCCTTAGTTGGTGCCCTGAGATATTGGGCTGAATACTACTGTTGGACCCTGCACGTATATCAGAGAGTTATATCACAGGGAAAACCCTTGTCTGTAGACACCTTGAATACCCTAACCCTTGGGATGGAAAGAAAAACATAACAAACAAGATCTATTGCCGTGCCACCGTGCCTCCCATATTCGGGTTGCGAAATTACTACACATTTATTCTTGTTAAGAATTTGGGAATTTCAGCATTGCAGTATTCTTCAGATCAGAGTATAACTCTGAAAGAGTAAAAAAATAAGTCTGGATCCTCTTGGCACCATTATTTGAGCCCTATCCCATTGGATTCCTCTCTTCGTTCTTATTGCAGTCATACCTATCATTTTTCAACAATTTTTTTTCCCGTCGGCCCGACCCCCTTTCAACACCCTTATTTGGGCCTTACCCCTTTGGATTCCCCTTGTCACCCTAATCGTCATGATACACTTCACCCATAACCCATTTCCTGTGTGGTCCCACCTGTCCCTTTTCGTTTTCCTTCTTCATCATGGCCCACACCTGTAGCCAAGACTTGTAAGCTCGCTTCATTTCCTTGTCATCTAATTTCACAGAGACCCAATAGGAAGTGCGGCAACTCAATGCCAATTTTTCCACCATCAATAAAAACATGCATTCCTCCATAGATGCCAAAATGGAAACTATCAAACAAGACTTTTCTACCCAACTTGCATCCTTCACTAGCACGATCTACACCAAGCTGAATATCCCTGCAGATCTTCCCTCCTCTGACCCACCTTTGCACTCCAAAGGTGAAACTTCCTGTAATTCTCCGAATTTTCAGCCCCATCACTTTCAGCGTGACCTATGCCTTCCACGTGTGGATGTGAACAAATTTGATGGCTCAGATCCCACTGGCTAGGTAACTCAAATGGAACATTATTTCTCTTTGTATGGTATTACAAATGAGTTGGCTGAACTCCGGTATGGTGTTCTCCATCTAGATCAAGAACGTTGGCAATCGTGGCAATGGAGAAAAAATTCCTACCAAGGGTATGTGGCTTGGACACAATTTGTGGCAGATATTTATGAATGCTTTGACACTGACACCAACCATTTAGGCCATTTGACCAAGTTGAAACAATCTGGCACAGTGGAATACTTTATAACCACTTTTGAGTGATTGGATTTCCATACAGAGGGCATGTCTAGTGATTTTTTTCGAGAATGTTTTATCAGTGGCCTCAAGGATGATATTCGTGCCCATGTCCTCATGGCTTGGCCTTAGATTTGGGTGGAAGCTACTAAAAAAGATAAGGAAGCACGACGGGTTGTCTCTTGTCAAACCAAAAAGCCTCCTTTATTCCTCGCCCTAAACCAATCACTCCCACTCCTCCTTCAACTCCACTAAAGATCCAAAAATTGACCAGGGTAGAAATGGATGAACATAAACTCAAAGGCCTTTGTTATAATTGTGATGAAAAATACTTTCCTGGGCACAAGTGTAAGGAACAAAATATTTTTATGGCCATCTTCAAGGATGTTTCATAAGATGATGTCGAGGTCCCCCCTATGGCTAAGTCACCTGAACCCACTAACATGACCCCACCCTCAGACCCTCGCGAATTTGAACTGGTCATTTCCATGAATGCTCTCATTGGGTTCTCTTCTCCCCAAACCCTCAAGCTAAATGGTTACATTAATTATTAGAAGTCCATCATCCTTGTTGACAGTGGAAGCACCCATAATTTTATTCATCTTTGCATTTCCCAAGAAACTAATTGCTATATCTGTGCCGTCAATAATTTTCAAATCATGATTGCCAATCGCTGGTCCATGAAATATGGGGGGCATTATGAAAATGTGTGTCTCCAAATTGGTCAGTACCACATGAAATCTCATATGTTTGCTATCGACATGGGAGGTTGTGACATTGTGTTAGGTGCAGAATGGGTAAGGACTCTGGGTCCCATTCTCATGGATTTTAAGGAATTAACCATGCAATTCAACCAGGAGGGCCAAAAATATAAGTTCCATGGCATCACCGCTAGTTCCCTGGAGATCATCAATTCCCATCACATGGAAAATATCCTCAAAAAAGGTCATTTTGACATTATTACACAACTCCATGCCATTCATGCCACTGTGACACCCTTTGTGCCGCAGGACCTCCAATCCATCCTATCCAAACATCAAGTTGTTTTTTCCACTCCCCAGGGACTTCCTCCTTCCCGTGGTGTTCATGATCATTCCATTCCCCTTGTCCTCGAAAACCTTCCTCCCAATGTTCCTCCCTATCGTCATCCCTTTTCCCAAAAAAATGAAATTGAGAAAATTGTTCAAGAGTTGCTCACCGCAGGTGTTATCTGGCCTAGTACGAGCCCCTACTCTTATCCTGTGGTTATGGTCCTTAAGAAATAATGCTCTTGGTGCATGTGTCCTGACTTCCACACCCTCAAAAAACTCACCATGATAGACAATTTTCCCATTCCTGTCATTGATGACCTCTCAGATGAAATGAGTGGTGCCCAATTCTTTACTAAACTTGATCTTCATTTTGGATACCACCAGATACGTATGAATGAGACATACATTCCTAAGACTGCATTTCGAACTCATGAGGGCCGCTATGAGTTTTTGGTCATTCCCTTTGTCTTGTGTAATTCTCGCTCCACTTTCCAAAGCCTCATGAATCATTTCTTCTGTCCTCTTCTCTGTTATTTTGTCTTAGTTTTCTTGATGATATCCTCATCTATAGTAAAAACTGGACAACCCATATTGTTCATGTGGATCAAGTTATACATCTACTCTCTCAGCACCAAATTTTACTCAAACAATCTAAATGTGCTTTTGGCGCCTCAGAAGTCAAGTACTTGGGTCATATTGTTGGCAAGGAAGTTGTCAGGGTGGATTCTAAAAAGATTAAAGCTATGCAAGATTGGCCTCGCTCAAAGATTCTCAAAAGCCTGCATGGATTTCTGGGTTTAACAGGCTATTATCGCAAGTTTGTTAAGAATCATGGAAATATTGCAGCACCTCTCATTACTCTCCTTAAAAAGAATTCTTTCACTTGGAATCCCGCAGCTGATCAGGCCTTTCAAACCTTGAAGGCGACCATGTGCACCACTCCAGTCTTGGCCCTTCCTGATTTCACAAAGACCTCTGTCGTGGAATGTGATGCTTTCGGGAGAGGAATTGGAGAATTCCTTATGCAAGATGGTCGACCTTTGGCCTTTACCAGCAAACAACTGTTAGAGAGACATTTGGGCCAATCAATCTATGAAAATGAAATGTTGGCTATTCTGCATGCAATGGATCTTTGGTGCCTTTATCTATTGGGGAAACACTTTAAAATTAAGATAGATCATCAAAGCCTCAAGTATTTTATGGAACAACGCCCTTCCTCCATAGAGCAACAAAAATGGGTGACTAAGATATTTGGATATGATTATGAGATCATTTACAATAAATGCAAAGACAATGTGGTTGTTGATGCACTTTCAAGAAAATATGAAGATGAAGGGTCCCTTTTTTCCCTCTCCTTCATTGTACTAGAATGGCTCCAAGATGTTCGCTACGAATGGCTACAAGATCCCAAAATTTCGCATCTGATCCAACAATTGTAGACCAATTCTCCATTTCCCCCAGGGTACTCTTGGCACAATTATGAGATTCACTACAAAGGTCGTTTGTATTTATGTAAACAATCAAAACTTACATCCACAGTACTTTCTGAGCTTCATGCTACACCCACAAATTGGCACTTAGGGTCCAAAACCTATGATCGGGTCAAATGTTCGAGTCAAATGTTCTTTTTTTTGGGATGGTATGAAATAGGACGTTCACAATTGTGTGGTAGAATGTGATGTTAGTCAATGCAAGAAGGGAGAAACAATCAAATCTCATGACACACTACAATCACTTCCGATTCCACCTGCTATTTGGAGGGACATCTCTATGGATTTTATTGCGGGCTTACCTAAATCGGGCAATAAATAAGTCATCATCGTGGTCATTGATTGTCTTTCCAAGTATGCTCATTTCTGTTCTCTTCAACATCCATTTACGGCCTCCACCGTGGCTCAACTTTTCATGGATCAAGTCTTCAAGCTTCATGTCATGCCTCATTCTATTGTTTCTGATTGAGACCCCACTTTCACTAGCAATTGTTGCTAATAACTGTTCAGGCTACATGGCACCCAATTGCATCTCAAAATATCTTATCATCCCTAGAATGATGGTCAAACTGAAGTTGTCAACAAGTGTTTGGAAACATATTTGAGGTGTTTATCATTGGAAAGGAAAAATTAGTGGGATCAATGGTTACCACTATCCGAATGGTGGTACAACACTTCTTACCATACAACTACCCGCATGACTCCTTTTGAAGCAGTATATGGACAAAATCCACCTTAAGTTCTCTCATACCTACCAGGTGTCTCAAAGGTCTAGGTGGTTGACCAAATGCTTATAGTTCGAGAGGCTATTCTCCGTACCCTCAAAGAGAATTTGGTCATGGCCCATAATCGCATGAAGCAACAGGCAGATCAAGGTCGCTCTGAACGTTAATTTGCTAAAGGAGACTGAGTGTTTATTTTACTGAAACCTTATAAGAAAAATTCCCTCAAGGATGACCATTGTCAGAAACTGGCGCCCAAATTTTATGCTCCTTATACTGTTCTCAAGCGTGTGGGACAGGTGGTCTATCAGTTAGCTTTTCCCAGTCATTCTAAGATCCATCCTATTTTTCATGTCTCCTTCTTAAAGAAGGTGATTGGAACTAAGTTCCAAACTCAAACCAGCCTTCCCGAGTTGGATGAAGAAGGCTCCATCTAGTTGTAGCCACAAATAGTTTTGGACCAACATGAGCATTGTCTACATCAGCACACCATCAAGGAAGTATTTGTCCAATGGAAAGATACAACTCCAACAGATGCCACTTGGGAACCAACTATCATTCTGCAACAATTTCCGCATCTCAAGCCTTGAGAACAAGACTGTTTTTAAGGGGGAGGACATGTTAGGGACCTAACCTCCCTAACCCCTCATGTAGGTAGAAGAATATATTTCCATGTAATAAAGGCCAATATTAATAATTTCTATCAATAAGGAAGAATAAGTCAAATGTAAGAAGACCTAATAGAAGCTTCTGCTTCTAGAAGGATCTTCCTCTAGATTGTTCTTTTGGATAGACAAATTTAGTATAAATAGGAGTAGAAGGTATGAGAAGTTTTGTCTTGGATATTATTGTAATAGAGATCTACTCTACTTGAGGTTTCCCCCTCGAAGAGGCAAGTGAACATTGCTATCATTAATCAAGGTGCTCTTTCTGGTGTTATTTTGGTATTATTATGGTATTTTTCTGGTTATATTATTGTTGTTCTTCCATTTCTAGATAAAATATTTCTGTCTTGCATACTATTTTATATCTGGAATACTACAACTTCAAAAGTATGGGGACCAATTGCAAGAGTGGATTGGTTATCAGGACAATTTAATTTTTTTTTGGAGGAAGTCCTTTTAAATTGAACCCATATTGGTTGAAGGAGGAGGATTTTTCAAATAAGATCAAAGAGTCATGGGAATTGTACAATGGATCCTTAAGAGAATATTCACCCTTTCAATTCCATCAAAAATCAAAAAGAGCAAAAAAGATAGTAGTCCATTGGGAAAATGAAAAAACAGAAGAATGAAAGAGTTATCAAGGAAGTGAAGGAAGCTTTATCATTCCATTACAACAATGAAGGGTTTGGATATTTGTTAGAGGATAAAAAATAAGAAATCAAAAATCTTGAGGAAAAAGAGAGACATATTCTTCTTGAAAAAGAGAAAGAATAAAGACTGAAAAGCAAGGTTTTATGGGTAGAAACAGGTGATGAAAACACAAAGTTTTTTCACAGATTTTCCAATTGTAGAAAGAACATAAATTATGTTTGGATAACAAATAAGGAAGATGGCTTATGGGAAACAAAGTTCAAGGATATGGTAGCAGAAGGAGTCAAGTACTTCACATCCCTCTTTAAGGAGGATTCTCATTCCATTATAGTAAGATTTTAAGATTTTCAAATTCTTTCCCAAGCTTGTAAACCTAGAGGACAATTAGGTATTGATGAAGGAAGTGGGAAAAGAAGAGTTGCAAATGATTTTATGGATTTTTTAAAAGGATAAAATTCCAAGGCTAAATGGATTTCCCATGGAATTTTTCTTAGGTTGTTATGAATTTATTTAGGAATATCTTCGGAGAGTGGTTGATTTAACGAGGTATATAGGTAAAACCCTTGGGGCGTTCAATACAAATTCTATAACATTGATCCCAAAAGTTGATAATCCCACATTATTTGAAAAATTCAGGCCAATATCTTTATGCAACTGTATATACAAAATCATATCAAAGGTTATTAATAGAAGGCTAAAAAGGGTTTTTTCAAGGAAACTATCTGAAGAGCAGATACATGAGGTAGTGGGGGTTGCCCAGTAATGTTTACACTCAATAAAGGTCAAGAATCAAAGAGCAATGGTGGTCAAATTAGACCTTTACAAAGCATAGCTAGGATTGTTTGGTTTTACCTAAGACTAATTCTCATTCATTTTAGATTCTGGCATAAGAATAAAATTTATGTTCCTAGTTACGGAGAACTTTGGAATTTGGTGTTAAAGGAAATGTATAGTGTTCCATATGTTGGACATCCCGGTTACTAGAAAATAATTGCAGCAGTAAGAAGCCAATTCTTTTGGCCTGGAATCAAGAAAGATGTTGCTAATTACATTGCCAGATGTATGTAATGTTAGAGAGTGAAGGCTGAGCATAGAAACCCAACGGGTTTGCTGCAGCCATTACCAATTTCAAAGAAGTAATGAGAAGTGGTAACCATTGATTTTATCATTAAGTTTCCCAGGACAACAAGGCAACATGATTCCATAATGGTAGCTATGGATAAATTGACAAAGGTTTCCCATTTTGTTCCCGTGAAAATGACTCATACAACATCTAATATTGCAGAAATTTACATGAGATAAATTTCTAGGTTGTATGGGATACCTAAGGAAATTGTTTCAGACAGAGACACAAGGTTTACTTCAAATTTATAGAGAGCATTATTTAAAGGATTTGGTACAATTTTGAACTTTAGCACAACATACCATCCACAGTCAAATAGGAATATAGAGAGATTCAACCAAGTGATTGAAGACATGTTAAGAATGTATGTGATGGATATGCCATCTAAGTGGGAAGACTAATTGCATTTGGTTGAGTTTGCCAATAATAATGGGTATCAAGCTTCATTGAAGATGAGCCCATTTGAAGCTTTGTATGGTAGAAAATGCAATACTCTAGTGAGTTGGGACAACCCAATAGACGAAGTAGTACTTGGGCAATAATTTCTCAAGGATATGGAAGATCAGATGGTTAAAATTAAGTAGAATTTGAAGGTACCACAAGATAGACATAGAAGTTATGCATATAAGAGAAAAACAACTAGAGAATTTAAAGTGGTAGAGCATGGGTTTTTAAAAGTGAATCCCAAGAAGAGCTCATTGAAATTGGGCAATTGTACAAAGCTAACAACTACATTATGTGGTCCATTTGAGATATTGGACAGAATAAGGATAGTTGCATACATGATTGCATTGCTTGCTTCCATGAATGTGCATAATGTATTTCATGTCTCTTTTCTAAAAAAGTATATACATGATCCTAACCATGTTATTGATTGGAATTTGATCCAGTTGGAGCCAGAAGGAGACTTTCAGGTCCAGTTGGTGTGCATATTGGATAGAAAAGTAAAAATGCTATAGAATTGAGTCATATAACCGGTAAAAGTTCAGTGGACTTGCTACAGTCTTGAAGATGCTACTTGAGAGCAAAAAGATGCGATGCGAGCAAAGTACATGTGACTTTTTGAATAAATTTTGAAATTTTGATTTTTTTTTTTTGTATATGCACTGAGGATAGTGCCAAATTAAGGGGGAGGGGAATTTAATACCCTGATTTTGATTCCCCATATTAAATAATGTATTTTGTTAATTTATGAAAGGCCAGAGTGCCCAAACAATTAAAAGAGGCTAGCTTACCTAGGAAATGTAATGTTTTGATAATTATTAATAATAAAATACATCGCTGGCTGCTAGATGGATAAGGAAAAGAGTTATAGGGGATATGATTCCATGAGAGAGGGGGATTAAGGGGATACATATTTTTATTATATTTTATTTACCCATAATTACTTTAATGGAGAGAAGTGGTTACATGAGCTTCTTGGGGAAGGTCATGTGGTTCTTGATTTCCAAGTAAATATATAAACCCATCTTGTGGGTTGTTTGGGGGTTCTTATCCATTCACTCTTTCACTCTTTCATTCATTGTTTCTCATTTATCATTCCTCATTCATTATTTTCCTTGGTTGGGACATGGGGGTGAATTGTCGAGGAATAAGCCATTGTTTGCTGGCTATAGTAATGACTGGTGTATTCAAACCATGAATTTGTGCTTGTATGCATGAGAGGCATTGACATGTACTAAATTTTATTCACAACTATGAGTCTTGAGAGTCCCAACATGGATATTCTTGACCAGATCCACTGGATCCCTGGAAGGAGGTGGACAACCTAAGGGACTGCGTGGTAGAGAAGGGGTTCCATTCTCTTAGGTTGTGTAGATTGGAGAGAAGAAAGCTGATGTACTTTGGATTGCTATGCATTGAGAAACCCGTGAGAGCTTGAGTGATGACTAGTTAAAGAATCTAAGTGACACCCTGAAACCGTCCTTGTGGATTCATAGCCTTTGGCTCAGGAGTGACCTACTGTTGAGACTCAGAACAATAGTGTCTAAAGTTGAGTGGAATGTCCTTCGTCTGCAACCAGTTGGTGAGTGGTTTTGATTAATAAAAGTGCTCTCTATCATGGTTTCCTTGTTGGTATTTTTATGTCTGTTGTGTATTAATTATTGTCTTTGATATTCATTTTTACTATGTGCATGCTTGCTGGTTATTGCTATGCATGGCACATTTAAGCATTCTTTTAAAGTCTAGCATGAATCTTGACTATTGCATGTGTTGTTATGGTGTTTCTTTCATGCTTCTTTATTAATTAAATGATATCAAATTTCAAAATTAGTTTTGAAGTGAGTTTTTGAAGTAGTGTGGCTAGCCTATGGGTGGCTAGGTATGTTACACTACTACTCATGTATTATATTTTGGAGGTCCAAACACTATTCTATAGGGATATGTTGATTCATATATGGTAGGTGATAAAGCCAATAGGAGGAGCACCACAAGGTATGTTTTTACTATAGGTGGAACAATAATAAGTTGGATTTTGAAACTGCAAAAGGTTGTTGCACTTTCAACAATGAAAGAAAAGTATGTTGCTACTACCAAGGCTAGTAAAGAGATGATTTGGTTACAAAGGTTTATGGAGGAATCATGAAAGTAGTAGGATAATAGCAGGTTTTTATATGACAACCAAAGTTCCATTCATCTTGCAAATAAATCAACATTCCATTCTAATACTAAACATATACGAATCAGGTACCATTTCATAAGATCCATTTTGGAGGATGGACAATTGAAGTTGGAAAATATACATACTAGCCAGAATCCTATAGACATGTTGAAAAAGGTAGTAACCAAGGAGAAAATGAGTTCCTTCTCAGTTTCAATTGGCCTTCAAGCATGAAGGTGAAGATGAGAAACTTGGTAGGTCCAAGGTGAATCATATTTTAACATGTACAACAATAGTGGATTTGTTGTGATCAGTCTCCAAGTGGAAGATTGCTGGTTGTGGGGCTTGATTATCTTCCTGATTTAGAGGTCTTGTTTCAATCATGTTTGGATCCCATTTC
>ML814791.1:110861-129017 GCA_009831015.1 Picea engelmannii | reverse complement strand
AGACTAGACTAGGTGGAAGTTTACTCTTGTAATTGTTGGTGTGTGTCCAGATCAATCTAGACCACCACTATGGCTCATTAGTTACTCATTTATTCTATATATATTGTAAATTATTCACTCTTTGAGTGTGGAATACGGTTAATAAGAATTCTTCCATTCTTTTTATCTTGCTTCTTCTTTCTCAATTTCTCTCTGCAAATGTGTGTAGTATTTTCTAGCTAGATCTATTCTGTGCAGGTTCAACACATTTGCAACAATCACCTCTGAATCCATTGAACAGATGCTGCAAATCCCTAGAAATGATGCATCTGTCCCATTTTCCATTGAAGCCCTAAATGACCTGTACCAGAAACTAAATTTCCCCCAAAGAGCCTAGAGTTTTGATGTTTTTCTCCCAGAAGACACCCAATTGCCTAAGAAAAATCCCCCTTATTCATCTTCCATTTTCACTGTCAAAACCAACCGGATCATTTCCATGATTTCTTACATGTTAGGTTATTACTCAGATGAATGGGTAGATGAGCCTATCCTAGGTTTTCTATCCATATATTCCACAGAAGAAAGAGTTTCACTTAAATTTGATTTCAATCAATTTTTGGCTGATAACATTCATGATCAACTATTTAGGTTTCCAACTGAAGGGATGTTAAGATATTCCTCAGTTCTGGTTTACATGTTCTTATTTTTCTAGTCAGACAGGTTTCCCTGTGCACTTCAGAAATTAAACCAGGAAGGAAGCCCACAGTCAGTGACCTCATGGACCTCATTGGTGAGGAAAAATTTAACAGAGTTCAGTTTCATAGACTACATAGATCAGTTCATTCACCCAGTTGTTTGCATGCCGAACAACAACACAGAGCCAAGGATCAATGAAGAAATTTAGAGAATCCTACACCTTTCTGATCTATCTAAGACAGGGGATTGGTACCTATACCAAACCCACATAGAGATAAGAGTATATGGGTGTGAGCTGCCTCCTTACAGATTTCCCAAATACCTCCCAGTGAGGATTTTTGCATTAGAATACATAAGGAAGGTGGTGAATTTAGATGAGATCCATTTTGTTGTAGCAAAGAAGAAGTCCCAACTCATGATCAAAAATCATATTGGCCCTTTCATCTGCAACAACAGATCAACATGAGAAGAAGCAGATAACCTCTTGAAAGAGATGAGGTTTACTCTGAGTTCCACTTGGAAATATGACCCATTTGGTGTCATCTCTGAACTCAGATTCAAACAAAGAATCACTCCTTATGTTCACACATAGAAACCAGAGGTGGAGAAATACATGAACTAGACAAAGTGGCAGGAGAACACATTACTAGAAATAGAGGAACAACCTGCCCTTGTAACTGCTTCACATACTAACACACCCCAACATAAAGTAGAGAAGAGATCAAGAAAGGAGGTTTCTCCTTTTGTCACAGAGGTATCAACTGAGGATTTCCAAGTTTATAGGAAGAGGACCAAGACCAGTCATGCACCAGATTTACTCAAGGAAGGAGAAATGCAGTCCACCAAAGTCTTAGAGGGACCACACTCTTCAACCTATTCAGACAACCAGTTTACAGTGTCTACATAATCACCATCATCTCAAAGACACCCAGACACTACTTTGATAGCTGAATCAACTCATGGACAAACAAAGTCAAACATTTTTGACAAGTATAAACATATCAAGCAAAGAAATGAGCTCCACAACAACAATGCTTATGCTTAGTTCTGGAAGCAGACCTCCACTGTTCAACATAGACTTCTATCAACCTTTGACACATAAAGAGGAAGAATGCAAATGGAATTATTACAAGCACAAGTTCCCCATCCTAAAACAATTGTAGACTATAAGAAGACTGCCTTTGAGTTTGATGTAAAGGATGGCCATCCAGTGGATCAAATGGATATGCATAGGCAGAAAAGATAAATGTTATTCTCTACCTTGATAAATACCTCAATGACTGCTTCAAAGTTGCAAGTATCCCTGAACAATATTCAGTCCCAATTAAAGCTGGAGAAGATCTCTTCTTTGGCTAAGGACAACAAAATCAAATCATTAGAAGAATTGGTGCTTAATATTGGGTATGACCCAAAAAATGTCAAGGAAACAAAGGAGTTGTTAAAAAAGAATAATTATGATATAACATCTCTGAGAAATTAGCTGAAGCTTCCAGCTACAGAAGATTCATAAGCCAAAGAAGTGGCTGAGACTAAAGGCCACAAAGAAGAAATACTAAAGCTAATCATGGAAAAAAATGCTCAAATAAGGGAAATGGAATAAAAAATGGATAAATTGATAAAGGAAAAGGAACAAAATTTGCAGATGGACATGATCCCACTGGAGGTAGTCCCTTTGACAGGAAGCAAAAGAGCATAAGCATCCACATCAACAAAAATTCCATCAGCAATCCTAATACAAGTTTCAAACGCATCTGACAAACTTGTAAAATCCATGGAAGACATGTCCATCCAAGGGGAAGGGATCAGAAAACTACAAGAAAATGTAAATAACTTGCAAGAGTTGAAGTCAATGTTCCAGGCTAGTCACCAGGCAAATATGCATAAGTCTAAAGGCTTAGTCGACAGTTACAACAATTAGAGAAAGAGACTGCCATGGAAAAAACCTTAGCCTAAGCTAAGGAAAATATTTGGATAGATATCAACAAGTCAATATCAGAAATCTGGCCATCCATACAGACCATCTTTGAACAATATGAGTTAGTATAGAAATCTAGGAGAGCAATTGAGATCATCAAGGAAGAGTTAGGAGAAACACCCACAGAGGCCACTGAACTTATCAGATTTCTAAACTCCAGAAACAAATAGGATTTAGAAGAATTAGAGATTGAGGATAGAACATAAACCATCCTTGAGATCAATAAGGTCCTGACCAAGAAAGGATTGATGTTACAGCTAGAAGAAAAAGCTAAAGTAATGGATATAGGTGTGCAGAGGTTCTTAAGTAAGTTTGAGGTGCTACACAATAAAGGGATTCTTGGATTTTTAGTACTTAATGACAAATTGATCACTCTGTTTGATTACAAATAGAAAATGAGCACAGTGGAAAAGGATAGTTCAAAGTTTCTAGGGATACAGGGAAGCATTACTGGTAAATCTTTCCTAGAGACACTACAATTAGACTTGAGTATTCAACATGAGATTAAGCATATCTTCATCACTAAGCCTACCTTTGCCAAGTATACCGAAATGGATGAAATATACAGGAAATTACTAAATATTTCCATCCTAGGTAAAAAGAGGTGGGAAGATCTCTGCACATTACTTGAGTAGAGGCAATTTTGGTGTTCTAGTCAGCATGGAGCAACCAACCAAAGTCAAAGAGATGAGTCACCAACCACTTCCACCAAATAGCAGAAGAGATCCAAGAAAATCTACAAATCCCTATATTTTGTATTTAGATATCTAGTTAGTTAGATATTCGTCCATAATATCATGGCCATTTATAACAGGATCTGATGTAAATAATTTTATAAATACTTCTCTCTTCGAAGTATTGTGGGTTGATTTTTACACCTAGGAGCCATTGTGTAATTTCCCAAAGGATCGATCAGTAATAAAAGAGGCTTATTCACAAGATTCTTGTGTCATATTGTTGGTGATGTGTTTTCCCTCTTTGTCAAATGTCTTTTCATTATCTGTGATCATTGCATGTTTTAATAATTCTAATCATTAAAAGAACATAATTTATTTCATTATACTCCGTCTCTGGTTTTTTAATGATCTGCATGTTGTTCATGTGAAACTAAGTAAAGAAATTCTTAATTTCTCTTCTACTTAGTGGACTTTCCTCTCTTTTCCCTCTTATACATTCCAATTGAATCAAATAGATCCAACAGTTTTACTACTCTGCCCTGTGGAGACAACCTCATAAAAATATGAAATTGATCATCATCTTTAAGTACAGACTCCATATCCCAATGGAATATTAAGCCTTCTTTCAACCAATTATTTCAAACAAACAAACAAAACTTGAAATGTCATAACTAGCCTAACATTTTAAAGCTCAAACAAATCTAAATCCTACAGATAGATCCCTCTCTGAATCTAGCAGGGCTAGATCCCGACTTCAAAAGTGGCTTGGTAGTTAACTCTGTCTTTTCTTCTACAACCTATGGGAATTACTGAGTGATAACATAGTGGCGACCATACTGGGGAATGAACAAATTTTCAAGTTTATGAATTATCTTCCCTAGGTAATTTTTTATTTTATTTCTGGACAATTAAAGATCTATGAATCTTAAGAGATAAATGTTCAGAGGTTGTGAAAATTTGTAAATAGTTAATTAGGTTTTTAAAGTTTAAGTTCTAGCTCCAAAAAGAATTCACACCAGATCTCACCCTAATCCAGAACCTGTAAAAGTAGTAGATAACCCTAAAAAAGTGATTAGAAAAAGAAGTACATCAGAAAGTCAAGGGAGTAGTAGTCCTCTTCCTAGGGAAACCTCTATTCCGTATAAGTTTGTCACAATCCAATACATCTAGTTTGATATACCATTTGAGCATAGCCTTTTCAGAACCAAATCTGATAGCTTTGTGGATGAAACAGTTTTAGATCAAGCTATCCTCCAACCTAATACACCTGAAAGACACTCTTATGGATTAGATCTTGATCAACAAATCCTACAAAACTTTGAAAAGTTACAAGATCAAGCATCCAAATTTGATCAAGCTTTGCACAAAACCTGCATTGAACAGTCTGTTGAACTTTCTGCCCTGACCATCTCTGCATCTTCTATCAATCCTCAATTATCACATCCTATATATTCTAGCCCTACTTATTCCATATCTTCCACCACTTCTCCAACAACTTTACAGGTTGTGATCCATCCTATCACATGAGTTCCTGCTATCCATCCTCCTCCACCAATCATGGCAGCACGATATGCTCCCCTTGTTTTTGCTACTCCCTTACACAATATGCCCCAAGATTATCAAACTAGGATTCCTCAGTTTGATAGCTCCAGAAATATGACTGCACAACAACATGTTGACAAGATGAATGACTTCTTTGACCCGGAAGAAGTTAATGAGGAAGATGTCAAAATGAGATTGTTTTCCCAAAGCTTAAATGGAGAAGTTAGGAAATGGTTCAAAGCCTTACCAGTTGCTAGCCTTAATGATCTTACTTCCTTTCACCAATAATTTCTCAATAGATGGGAAGTCAAGAAAAATCCATTTCAAATATTATCTGAATATGAAAGTATTAAAATAAACCAAGGGGAAAGTGTACATGATTATTGCACCAGATTTAACAATATTTATAATGCAATTCCAATAGACATTAAACCTCCTCAAGGCTTATCTTTGATCAAATTACCCGATGGTTTTGATGCTGACATGTCTTATCAATTGAGAGAGAGAAACCCCACAACTTTGGAAGAAATGAAAAGATGTGTTGTGAGTGTAGAGGAAAATCTGTTAGCTAAGAGAGCTAGACAAATAACAAAGAGGAGAGTAACTATCAAGGAATAACCATCTACCTCTTATGTTGATGCTAAAATAGACTCCTTAGTCATAACTATGGAAAGGATGATGGAAAGATTAGACATCACTGATAGGAATCCACCAAGAGAAAATCAACCTGGTACCTAAATAAAAAATCCTAATTTTAGGAGAAATCTACCCCAAATCAGACAAAGAGAACCCAAAGAACCCAGAGAACCTAGAGAAAAAAGAGAAAAAATAGCCCTAGATCAACATATTAGGCCCCCTTTTCAAGAAAATTATGCTGATGAAGGGGAAGAAACAATTGAGGGACTTGATGATGTTCACATTAATCTAATGGGAATAAATGATAATGATTCTATTTTTCTTACCCAAGAAGAACAAGATCTTTTTCCTTCTTTTACAAACTGAAGTTGACGAGGAAGAATGAAAACAACAAGCTTTTGAAAATGAAATTAAGGAAGTTCATAGACAATATAACCTGAGAAGTAGGAATTCCAATGATAATCCAACCAAGAAAGCTTCTGACTTTAGAAAGACAACAGACACACCTGCCAAGAAGGTTCCTGATAGTGCCCCAAATAAAAACTCAGAGGTCCCAATCAAAAGAACATTTGATTCTATATAAAAAACAACTCAAACTGATGTTCCCACTAACCAACCCAAAGATACTTCACATAAGAATGTTGTTGAGAAATAAGATTTCCCTAAACAAAATAAAACTCAAATCTCATTCAACTTAGAAAGTGAATTGGAAAAACTCAAGATATCCATTCCTCTAACAGAGTTAATGAATAAGAATGCTTACAGATCACAAGTGATAAAATCTATGAACACAGAGGTAGGTATGGGTACAGACACAGTAAACATTGTTGATGATCAACCATAGTTATTATTTGGGCTTGAAGTTGATGGAAAATCTGAAAGTGGTGTTGTACCTCCTTTTTATGTCAGTTTAAACATTCATGACAAAACTTTTCACAATGCCATGCTGGACTCTGGTGCTTCCCACAACCTTATGCCTAAGGCTGTTATGGAAAAATTAGGACTTGATATCACTAGACCTTACAAGGATTTATATTCTTTTGATTAAAGTAAAGTAAAATGCATATGTCTTATCAAAGATTTGTGTGTTACTTTAGCACAAGTCCCAACCAAGAGCACGATAATGGACATAGTTGTTGCAGGCATACCTCCTAAATATGGCATGTTACTGTCTCGCTCATGGGGAGCCAAGTTACAGGGTACCCTAAAACTGAACATGTCTTATGCCACCATCCCATTATTTGGTCAACAAAGAAGATTATATAGGGAGACACTGATGAAATTTATGGTTAGTAGTCAGGATAAACCACATAATTATCCCTTATATTCTGTTCATTCAAACCTTGATTCTTTTATTATATACAATGATGGAGACATGGAAATACATATTGCAAATCTGGAGGATGATGTTTATAACTTGGAGGAAAATAAAACAACCCCTGAAGAAGAGAAAACAATGATGGTACAATCTAATAAACCAAAATAACCTCTATGGAGTTTAGACTTTGATGGTGCTGTTAGTAAGGAAGGATTAGGAGCTGGGGTGTGGGTTTCAAATTAAAAAAACAAGACATAAGAAAGTCATTCATATAAGTTAAATTTTCAATGTACCAACAATATACTTGAATATGATGCCTTAATGATAGGTTTACAATTGTTAAAAAATCTTGGTGCTAAGAGAATTTCAATTAGGGGTGATTCTAAACTCATAATAAAATAGATCAAAGGTGAATACTCTACTAGACACCCAAGATTGAGAGCCTACAAAAAATGTTGTTCTATATTTCCTGCAGTGCTTTACCGAATATGATTTGCTATCCATTCCCATAGACCGAAACATTCTTGCTGATGGTATGGCTACCTCAATAGCTACTTGTATGATACCATTTAATCCTAATCACAAGTACACAGTTGAAGTGAAGTACAGACCTGCTGTCCCAGACAACATCAGGTATTGGAAAGTTTTTGGAAATGATGAACAAATTGAATTTTTTTTGCAATCAAAGAATGAGTTTGAATGTGCCAATATAGATGTAGATAGCGATGATGAAAAATAAAATGTAAATAATATAGGTTCAGAAGAAATAAATAAAAAACAAGAAGATATGGACATTTTGCAATTGAAAGATAATATTTTTCCTAGAGGATTAGTCCCTTCAGAAGAGTTGTTTGATTTTGATGATGTGGCTAAAAAACCTAAAATTGAACCTACTGGAAAGGAAGTTGAAGGTTGTAACATAGGAACTGAAAAAGAACCAAAGATGATCAAACTGTGAAAATCTTTACCTCCTGCTCAAAAACAAAAATACATAGAAGTGTTCAAAGAATTTATAGATGTTTTTGCATGGAGCTATGAAGATCTGAAATCTTATGATACTAGCATTATACAACATAAAATCCCCATAAAAGAATATAAAAATCCTTTCAAACAAAAAACTTAGGAGAATTAACCCAAAGTTGATGCCTCTGATTGAAAAGGAAACAAAAAATATGTATGATGCTAAAATCATTGTCCCATCAAAATTTTCTAAATGGGTGTCCAATTTAGTTCCAACCAGGAAGAAGAGTGGAGAAATTACACTGTGTATTGATTTCAGAAACCTTAATAAAGTCTCCCTCAAATATAACTACCCCCTTCCCAAAATGGACCATATTTTGGAGAAGGTAGTTGGGTCCAGTAGAATTTCTCTGTTAGATGGTTTTTCTAGTTACAACCAAGTTTTAGTCCACCTTGATGATAAAGAGAAAACAACATTTACTACACCTTGGGGCACTTTCATGTATGTGAAAATTCTTTTTGGTTTAATGAATGTTGGGGCTACATTTCAGAGAGTAATGGATATTTATTTTGTGGATGAACTTGGAAGATTCATTGTTATATACCTAGATGATATCACTATTTTTTCAAAAATAGATGAAGAACACTTGCTCCACCTTAGAAGAGTTTTTGAAAAATGCAAGAGATTTGGAATTTTACTTAATCCAAAGAAAACATTGTTTGGTCTAGAAGAGGGCAAAATGCTTGGACATATCATATCAAAGGATGGAATTAAAATTGATCCTAGCATAATTGAAGCCATTAAAAAAATAGATCATCCCATAAACATAAAAGAATTAGTCTTTCATTGGAAAATTAAACTTTCTAAGAAGATTTATCCCTAACTTGGTAGAACTTCTCAGAAATATAACAAATATGTTAAAAAAAGACACAAAAATAAAGTGGACCATATAAGCAAAACATTCCTTTGATCAGGTGAAACAAGCCTTAACACAAGCCCCTGTTCTTATCAGTGCTGATTACACAAAATATTTCCTCCTATTCTCTTTTGCCTCTGAGCATACTATTGCAACAGTTCTTTTGTAGAAGAACAATACAGGAAAAAGGGGTAAATAGATTACTGTTATCCTTGAATATGATATTGAGATCAAACCAACCAAGCTCATTAAGGGTCAAGGATTATCTAAATTGATGGTTGATTCCAATTTTCATGTTTTGGATATTAATTTTCTAGCTCCAGTAGATGAACAAGAAGAGAAGGTGACTCCACAAGTTAAAGAAGTTTTCTCAACCTCTCCTTGGTATGCAGACCTGATTTTTGTTTTACATCGTTTAAAAGCTCCTCTTGGTTTAAACAAAACTAAAGCTATATTTCTTAAACTCAAAGCTATGAAGTATTGTATTTTAAATGGCAATTTGTATTGGAAATATGCTGGATGGATCCTACTAAACTGTTTGTTGAAAGATGAGGTTGATAAAGCTTTGCAGGAATTTCATGAAGGAGATTGTGGTGGACATTTGAACTTGAATACCACTGCCAACAAAATTCTAAGAGCTAGTTTCTATTGGCTAAATTTATTTGCATATGTCCACAAGAAAGTGACCTCCTGTCATAGATGCCAAATCTTTGAAGGCAAAAGGAAACTTTTGACTTTACCCTTGAAAACAATTTCAGTTGAAACTCATTTTCAACAATGGGGTTTGGATTTCATTGGAGAAATCCATCCACCATCATCATGCCAGTAGAAATGGATTCTCACATCCACTGATTATTTCACCAAGTGGATTGAATCTGTACCCACAAGGCAATCCACTAATGTTGTGATCATTAAGTTTTTGGAAACTAACATTCTTTCAAGATTTGGATGCCATAGGAAAATAATCACTGACAATGCAACAACATTCAAATCAAAGAAGATGGTAGAGTGTTGGAACAGGGGCAGACCCAGGGTTCAATGCTACAACAACTCACCAACAAAACCCTAACTACTGGCCCTTTCGACAACACCTGCGAAGCAGATGAAGTCTCACTCGAGGTAGAGGCAGGGGTGGTTGTAGGACTCCAGTGTCTGCAACCTTAGATGGGACACAGATATGTGACTACAATATTCTATCAAAGCACTTAGCAGTTACAGTTCATCAATATTTAACCATTATCTACTTCATAGTAAAAACCCTAATCACAAAGCATCGCAGTATTCACCTAGATCCAGTATATTCAAGCACTAAGCATATTCACATGGGTTAGATCTAACACTTATTCATATTATTAAGGACAAAGAATCAACAGATCTATCTATCATTTATCTATGCCAAAGCACTAAGAAAGTAAACACATAACACATCAATACATCGCACAAAGCATAAGAACACATGATATACGTGGTTCACCCCAGTATGGGGCTACATACACCAACTCTTCTCTTCTTTATTATGCTCTTCCAATCTTCTTACATGCACCAAGCCACAAGGCCAACTTCACATAAGATAGGAGGTCTGCGTGCACCTTGTCATATCCTCCTTCCTCGAGTTAGGTCAAAACACAAAACCTTACATAGTTCGTGCACAAAACCTCTTTCACAACACTCGCACTTAACTCTGCAAACCTTAACACGTTCGTGCACAAAGCCAACTAGCCATGCACTAAGATGATCGATGACTAGTAACTACTTCTTACATCGCCTAGCTACTTATTTATACATTATAAAAGGGCCTAAACATGGGTAAACCCATGGGCCGACATCCCCATACCCATTACATAAGCCCAAAACCCAAAAATCCCTAAAAAGGGGTTGAGATCCCATGATCTCCGCTTCGATTTGCGCTCCACCTTCGACAGCCTGTCGAAGTCCGAAAAGTAGGTCAAACATGACCAATGATCCTTAAAACTTGGTCAAGGGCCAACAGACCCCCAACACTCACCTGTGACTCATCCCGAGTCACTATGATCTGGTTAGCTCTGCTTCAAAAGCCTCGAGCTTGGCTCGAGCTGCTTCGACCTGTTGCTGCGCCAAAACCTCCTGCTCGGTGAACTCTTTAATAACTAATTCGTTGACAGGTCCCTCTAAGCATTGTTTAGCTACAATGACAACTTGTTCTATTTCTTCTCCTCGATGTTCAATCTCTGTGAATAGTTGGCAAGCCTCGTCCTGGATTGGTTGGAGGCTCTGAGTCACTTCCATGACTTTGCTCTGAATGGCGTGGACCTACTATTGAGCAGTGTGCTGTTCTTGGGATCACTTCATCCTCTCAACTGCTGACAGGGGATTTAACTGCGCCTATACTGTTTCTGCTTGCTTCTTTGCCTCCTGGAGTTGTGACTCCAGTGCCTTCAATTTAGGATCCTTAGTGAGTCGCTCATAAGTCTAGGCACTGTGATCACTTAGCTGTTTACATTCCATGGCGAGGGCCTTGATTCTCTCAACTACGCTTCAAGCAGTTGCTTCTCTTTGATCTCGTACATCCTACAGAGTGTTGGGCATTGTTCGTAGATCCAGATCTGCGATTCTCTATTGAAGCTGCTGGATAGCTTCTGCAAGATGAGCTACTTGATGCTCTACTGGTTCTTTCGCTTTTTTCTCTAAGCCTGTCACCGAGTGAAGTTTTCTGCTAATTGCTTCTTTGACTCCGAGCTTCTCTACGAGCAACTGCTCTTTATCTTGCTGGATTTGTTCTTTCTCCTCTTCAAACTTTGTTTGGAGAGCAACCTTCTTCTACTGCACAACTCGTCGTTTCTCTATGACTACTTTTTGTACTTGCTTTAGGGCCTCTGTGGCCTGTTCTATTTCTTTCTGTGCACAACGAAGGTGAGATTCGGTCACATCAATTAGTCTGTGGAGTTGGGTAGGCTCATCTCCCAACTCTGGTGCTTCTGATGGCAGGGGCGCAATGGATAATGCATGACTGGATTGAAGGGCCTGATGTACCCCTTTGAGTTCAACCTTGATTCTTTCGTACATCTCCTCTTTCTTGGATTCATGTTTCTACAAGACATCCTGGGAGGCA
This sequence comes from Picea engelmannii, assembly GCA_009831015.1. Classification (NCBI taxonomy): domain Eukaryota; kingdom Viridiplantae; phylum Streptophyta; class Pinopsida; order Pinales; family Pinaceae; genus Picea; species Picea engelmannii. Next base: position 117,229 of record ML814791.1, on the reverse strand, counting down.
TCTGCTACAGCTGCGATGATGAATTCGAAGTCATCGACCGTGAGCATGGTTCACATCATGGTTTTTCTCGCTCTTGACTTTTTCCACGAGGTAGGTTTCGTGGGCGAAATATTTCTTTTCTTCGAGGGATCAACCTCATCAATAAGATCCCTAGGCGATGTTACTTCGACTTGCTTCTGATGATCTTATTTTCCATTGGTCTCTTCTCTATCTACTTCGTCATCACCTCCTTTTCTAGATGATACTGAAGCAGTTTCATCTGATGAACTGCTCATGTTTTTTACTTCTTCAGTCTTCTTCCTTCTGCTGGTTCTAGGTGTGTCATGTTCTTTGTGAGTGGCCTCCAAGCTGCCAATTAGTTTGAGATCAAACATTTCTATAGGGTTAGCAGGGATAAGGAGGTATGCTAACCAGTCCTTAGTTATCTCGTCGAGGTCCTCCTCTATGAGCTTGTAGTATGATTGAAGCTCCTCTTTATGCTCCTCTTTATGCTCGCGTAGTGATATAAATGAAGTGTCGATCTGTGTGGAACTTCATGAGAGGTATGAATCGGTACATGGTGTTTGACATTATGCGAGGGACAAATTCGATGGCCCTATTCAACTACACATAGTATGTGTGGAATACTGCATTTGATTGCCACTGTTTTTCTATATCGCTTGAGTACCAGAGCATGGTGAACTTCACAACAAGTGGTTTGAACGACTCAATGTCCGGGAAGGTCGCACCTTCTGGCATCTCCCAAGAAGTAAACACTATGAGGATCAGAAGCTGACTAAAGTGGAACTCATAACCCTGATCCTAAGCTTCATGACAATCCAATTCCAGTTGGTTGACTAGGTATTTCACCCAATTCATCTGGAGTCCTTCTACACATTTCCCGACGAGGTCAACAACGAATCCTGTGACCTATGTAGGTCTGCTCTTTCTCACGAGATTTCCTATGATCAGTTGGTAGGCCAGATGCACTACGCCATTATGGATGGAAGCTACCTTTTAGCCTGATGTCCCCTTTTCTACATCACCTTATGTGTCTTTGATCCTCTGTGCCAATGCGTGATCTGTAGCATTCCTTGGGTAGAAGTCTTGTGGGTTGGGTCCCTGCATGCTCAATCCAGTGATTCTATTGATCATCGTCGGATCGACTATGATGCGTCAGTCTAGCCATAGATAGCCGCCATGGTAACATGATAGAAGGATATTAACACACGCATTAACCTCCTGGTGCCTTCTAAAGTGTGGAATCTTCATGACATTCAAGAAGGTGGACTGCACGAGGTTCATAGTCCATGGCTGGGGGATTATTTTTGATTTCTTCCCCTTCGTTCTAGTCAAATAATTGTAAGGAGTGAGCATGCTATAGTTCTTGCAGGCCCTAGGTTGAAGTCGTTGAAATTCAACGTCGCGATCTTATCTTGCTGCATTCTTACTGCACGTATCCCCTTCGGGAGGTACGCAGTAATCATGGTGTAATCAAAGTCTCTTGGGACACTGTCATGACTCACCACGCCAACCAAAGGTGGGATGTAGTCAGGAAGGATAGTTGGGATTAACTTCATGTTCTCTAAGTCATCTTGATGCTTGGTTCTCTTCTCAGCTACAGGTCGGGATGGTCCGGATCCATGAGCAGTCGACGGGGACACTTTCACTCCTCTCGTCGATGAGGCTTGAATTCCGATGAACATCACCTTCTCAGCCATAAGGTCAATTAGAACTTCTTCGATGACTTTCTTTGTGGTGCTGAGCTCGTCCGACATGCATGCTTATATCAGATAACTCAGATGGATGAATGAGTGCTCAAAGAAATAGAACATGTGTCAATCTCAATAAACACAATGCAGTAGCAATGAGTTGGCTAGGATATAATTCACAAAAAATGTTCTTGGTGCAACAATCGACAGAATAAGTAGACAACAATGTAACATATCTCTCCAATGAATGAGAGGCCTTCATCAATGCGGTTCTGTCCATTGCGGCACTGTCCCAACGGTATGAAGACGAGCTTTCTGGCCATAACCACTGTTCTAACCATTTGGGGCGTCAGGCTAACGGTTATAATGATTTCAAAGGCTATATTGCTTCACCATGGTGAAGTGCCATGTTGGGCTGTTCTGATATCTCAACGAAGTTCCAATTTTGCAAACCTTCCTTCTGCGAAGTCCCTTATGGAACATTATGCAACTTTTCTATCTTTTCTCTCTTCTTACTGAGCTTTCTAGCCTTCTTCCCTGTAATCTTCTTCTCGATGTTGCTCTTTCCATTCTGATTCTTATCTCCCTTTAGCATAGTAACTTCACGCTGTTGATGGTCTTTCGTAGGGTTTAAGGGCAATACTTATTCTCTATTTGGGGTAGGTGATTCACTCTTCTGTGAGTCTTCTTGTGCTCTTTCGACATCCAAGTTTCTGGTTCTGAACAACTTTGATCTGGTCTCCTGTTCTTCAATCAAGTTTTCTATCCTTCTAGTCATGAAATCTTTTAACTATTGCTTCTTCCATTCTAAGGCTTCCTCTTCTTTTCTTCTGGCCTGATCCCTCTCAATCCAATTGTTTCCTAGTAATATAGCAAATGGGGCACTGTTCTCAATAAATTTAACACCCTCAAAATCTTCCTCTGTCGGAGTTCCATGAGCTCTCATAGATATCTGGGTGAGTCTTCTGTTGGATCATGTTGTCATTAATGCCAATGGTTTTCATGTTGTCATTGATGCCAATGGTTTGGTTGATTGATGTCATTGATTGATGTCAAGTGATGGATTGATTGATAGGCTTGATTGGTTGTTGTTGATGAATTATCCTTGATGAGAATGATAGATGTCAAATGGAAACCAATCGATAAAGATTGATCAATGAGTTGTCATTGTATATGATGAATTGTCCTTGATAAGAATGATATATGTCAAGTGGAAACCAATTGATGAATATGAATCAATGAGTTGACATAATGCATAGTTGATGTATATGATGTAGTGGTGGATTGATGCAAAGATGAATCATTATAGTCTTATCATGGTTGATAAGGTACACAAATGGATGAACTCCAAAGTGGTCCCCTTATGGTGAAAGACCTCATGGGAAGACGCTTTGCGGATTGAGTTATCCTAGAAGAATGGCTGGAGGACCTATGCTTGTATGTGGAATAATGAGATGAATATCAATGAATTTGTTGGTGAAACTATCTTGGATGGATAGTGCTTGTCATGCCATTTCCGGTGGTATGTGGAATGTCACATAACTCCTCACGGTTTGAGAGTTATGGCCTTATGAAGATGAAGGACCCCCATATGTTGGCTTGAAGCCCAAAAGGTCAAAGAAGTCAAAGTGACCTAAAAGAAGAAATCATTATTTAAATGATAAAATCAAGTGACAAAGTCAAGGTGGATTATTTAAATAATAAAGTAAGGTGACAAAATCAAGAAGGAATATTTAAATGATAAAGTATTGGAGAACTTTCTATTCATGGAAAGTGGTTAACCCTAAAATAAGGAAAATAGGTTAACTGACCTAGAAATGGGTTAAGTAACCTAAAAATGGGTTAAGTGACCTAGAGGATGAAAGTATAAATAATATAGCTATGGTATCTTGTAGATTATCCTTTTTGGTGGATCAATGGAGAGCTTCTAGTGAGATTATCTTGTGGAGTATTGTTGGAGATATTCTTGTGAGAGCATCTTTGGTGTGGATCTCTTGAGCATGATTGAAGATCTTTTATGAGGAAGAAAGCGAGAGGAGGATCTCATGAACACATCAAAGTTTCGACAATGTCAGAGATATTGACGACAAAATTCTCGGAGCTTCAGAAATCCTAGTTTCTGAGGTATACGCGGGCTGTCTGTGTATAGGTGCATATACATTGAAGGTATACATGGGCTGACTGTGTACATGGAGCGTATAGTGGATAAAATCATGGAGATTTTTGTTTGAGCCGATGACAAGCTATTGAATACTAAAGCAGGTTCCAACTCTGCATTCTTTGGCCTCATATCTATTACTGAGACATTGGTATGGTTACATTATTGTCTTGATGGATACTATTGTTTGATGTGTTGTGAATGCTTAGGGAATTCTTGGTATGGTTTCTATGACATGGTTTAGTTTGGATGATTTGGTTGATGGAGTGATCAATGCTCTTTTGATTTAGTTGTGACATGATTGCTATGGTATACTAGTGTCTATACATGATTGAGATAGCATTCATATTGATTTGTTGTGGAGCATGAGAAATCTATTGGAGAGCTTGGATGTGTTATGACTGGTTGGTGGTCAGTTTGGATAGTAAGACACAGAAAATGAAGATAAATTGGCTGTAGAAGATCTGATTTGATCATGAAAGACAAACCCTAAGAAGATCATAAGGTATATACATGTTGTTGTATACACTGGCCACGTGCACACGCGGGCTATAGTGAGCCAAGGCGCGTACACACACTGGCTGCACTACTGACAGGTCGCATACCTATTGACAGATTGATATCTATTGAGGATTGTTGCCTCATCTCAGTTGGTGCTGAGGGTGTAAGCTGAGTCTTGCATTATACAGCTGGTGCTCTTGTAAAGTTGTACTCTGTCCAGTTGTTGCTGATAAACCTCCGGATTGTTTTCCATAATAAAAAGAAAAATTGTACATACATCTTGTGTTCTTTGTGTTCCTTGTGGTGATGACTTGTTGATGATATATTGCTGATATATGTTGATGATATAGGATTCACATCTAACTGGTTTTAAATGACAACAATGGATAATAAGTAAATGTTGAATATTAACTAAGAAGTTTTGTGTAAGAGGGAAGATTTGGAAAAAAGAGCCCCACACTCATTCACCCCCCCTTCTAAGTGTGGTAGGTGTGTCCAACAATTGGTATCAGAGAGGGCCTTCACTACAAGTCTTAACAAACTTGAAGAAGATTTATAGACACACAAATGGATGGTGAAGTTCCAACCCTTGATGAGGAAAACTATTATACTTGGAGAATAGAGATGATAATACATTTGAAGGAAATGGGAGCAACTATTTGGAAGGCAACAATTGGTGGATCAGTTCCGTTGAAAAACAAGTCAAAGTTTGCAACTCAAAGGGAAGGAAAGAAGAATGATGCATTGGCTCTCAAGACCATTCTTAGTGGACTCTCAAGCCCTATCAAAGAGAGCATGAGACAATGCACTCCTGCCAAGGATCTATGGCTAAAGCTAGAGGAAACATATCAAAGAAAGAGGGAGAAAGAAGATATTGAAGATCACTCCATCAAGATCACGAAAGGTAAAGAATCTCCAAAAACTCTTGAATGCATTATTTCTAAATGTGATTTTGAAAATATCTCAAGTGAAGATAAAGAATCAAGTGATGATAGCACAAAGGTAGATCTTGAAGACATTTCAAATGAAGGCAAAGAATTATGTTTTGGTATTGGCAAAAAGGAAGATAGTGAAGATATTTCAAAAACCCCTGATTGCAATGATGATGATGAATTTTTCTCTACAAGTGAAGAAGAAGATGTAGAAACAGTTTGTGTAAAGTTTAATGGTAATTATCCCATGAAAAGAATAGAAGAAAATCTATTAAAACTTCAAAAGGAAGTTGAAGAGGGTTTATATAGATATAGAAGTGATCACTATTATATAGACTATAACTATCTTTCGGATAACACTAAGAAGTTTCTTACGAGGAGTCTAAGGCACATTTTGAAGTTAAAAGAAATGATCAAGGAACAAGAAGAGAGCAATAAGACTCAATTAGAAGAAAAGGAAGAAGAGATCACAAGACTAAAGAATGGAAAAGAAGATATGAATGTAGATGATGAGATTAACAAAAGTTTTGAAACCATTATCCATCTCAAGACCCAAATTGAAGAAGCCAAAAGAATAGAGGAACTATTGAATAATCAAATAAATGAAAAGGAAGAGTCTCGTTGTAAGTTAGAAGATGAAATTGTTGACCTTAGAAAGAAGGTGGAAAATTCAAACAAATTCTTGAATAGCTCACAAATCTTGGATGAGATCTTGGAAAGTCAAAGATCATCATGTGATAAATAAGGTATTGGATACAAAGGAGAAGATACACATGCTAAGCACCTCAAAGAAGCATGAAGTAAGTCCATCAAATAAGGAAGACAATGTTGCAAAACAACCATCTACATAAGGCAAAGAAAATTTCAAAAGAACAAAGCAAGGAAGACATCAAGAAGCTATTCTTGGAACACCAAAGCAAAGGTATGAAAGTATTTTTCATGGGCTGAAGCAAGCACCAAGGGCTTGGTATTCCAGACTTGACAATTACTTGAGGCAGCAAGGATTCAGGAAAGGTAACACTGATAGTAATCTATATATTAAAGAAGAAAATGATAGCATGATCATTGTTGAGATATATGTAGATG
>ML814791.1:78105-92556 GCA_009831015.1 Picea engelmannii | reverse complement strand
GTTGGTGCATGGTTGATGCACTTGTTTATGGTACAGGTTGATTACAGGTTGGTGCATGGTTGATGCACTTGTTTATGGTACAGGTTGATTACATGTTGATGCATGGTTGATGCATGGTTCAGATTTATTGGTACAGGTTTACAGCGGTATATCTCACAGTGATAGTGTGACAGTGGTTCCATCATTCTACTTCTACTTCAGGGTGGCAGGAAGGGGCAAGGACAGGTGGTTGTAGCCACCTTCCGGTTGTAGCCGGAGAACATTGGGGGTTGTAGCCTCCTTCTGGTTGTAGCCAGAGATTTGGGGAGTTGGAGCTTCCCTCAGGTTGTAGCCTGAGAAACTATGGGGTTGGAGCCTCCTTCCAGTTGCAGCTGGAAAACAAAGTAAGTTGGTCCTTCCAATGAATGTAATTCTTCAAGACATATAAGAAAAAGCATTCCGTGGTTTTTTCCCGATTTGGGTTTCCACGTAAAACACCGGTGTACTGTGTATGTGTATGATTGTTCATTTGTTCATTGCTTATTTACTCTGCATTATTGGATAATAATGCTTCATTGATATAGCACTTGGATTATATGGTTAAAAGGGATTAAATTGCTCTATTACTGATTCACCCCCCCTCTCAGTAATCCAACAGGAGTAGCCAACCAAATTCAAAGAGATGATTCACCAACCAGTTCCACCAAACAACACAAGAGATCCGAGCAAATCTACAAATCCCTATATTTTGTATTTAGATATATAGTTAGTTAGATATTCCTCCATAATATCCTGGTCATTTATGATAGGATTTGATGTAAATAGTTTTATAAATACTTCTCTATTCGAAGTATTGTGGGTTGATTTTTTCACCCCGGAGCTATTGTGTAATTTCCCAAAGGATCGACCAGTAATAAAATAGGCTTATTAACAAGATTCTTGTGTCAGATTGTTGGTGATGTGTTTTCCCTCTTTTTCAAATGTCTTTTCATTCTCTGTGATCATTGCATGTTTTTCTAATTCTAATCATTAAAATAAAGTTAAAAGAACATAATTTATTTCATTATACTATGTATCTGGTTTTTTAATGATCTGCATGTTGTTCATCTGAAACTAAGTAAAGGAATTCTTAATTTATCTTCTAATTAGTGGAATTTCCCCTCTTTTCCCTCTTATACATTCCAATTGAATCAAATAGATCCAACAATTTTACTACCGTTCCCTGTGGAGACAACCTCATAAAAATCTGAAACTGATCATCATCTTTAATTACAGACTCCATAGCCCAATGGAAGATTAAGCATTCTTTCAACCAATTATTTCAAACAAACAAACAAAACTTGAACTATCATAACTATCCTAACATTTAAAAATCAAACAAATCTAAATCCTACAGAGAGAAACCTCTCTGAAGCTGACAGGGCTAGATCCCATCTTCAAAAGTGGTTTGGTAGTTATCTCTGTCTTTTCTTCTACAACCTATGGAAATTACATGGTGATAACAAGCATGAATCTGGAAATATTTAGCACGAGGCTGGCATCACAACAACATCATCACGAATCTAGAAATATTTATCACGAGGCTGGAATCACAACAACATCAACACAAAGATGGAATTCTTCAGCACGAGGCTGGCATCACAACAACATCGGCACAAAGTTGGAAATATTCATCATAAGGTTGACATCAACACTACTCCCCCTTTCGAGGGAGGTCATTTTGGAATACATCAAGTTTATCTTGAAATTTCTCAAACTTTACACAAGACAAAGGCTTGGTGAACACATCTGCAACATGTTCATCCATGCTAACATAATGGAGTTTTATGTCTCCTCTCTGCACCATATCACATATGTAATGATATCATATTTCTATGTGTTTTGACTTGTCATAGAACACAGGGTTCTCTGTCATCTTTATGCAACTCTGGTTATCACATAGAATCATGGTTTCTTCCATCTCTAGATTGAATAGACCTATCAACAACTTCTGAAGCCATATGGCTTCGCAACTGGTGGAACATGCAACAATGTATTCTGCTTCTGATGTGCTGAGAGAAATACTTGGTTTCTTCCTACTCTTCCATGAGATCATGGCTGACCCCAGACTGAAACAATATCCTGAAGTGCTCTTTCTGTTAGAGACACTTCCATCCCAATCTAAATCGGTATAACCACTTAGTCTGAAGTCATTATATCCATTATAACTGAGACCAAAATATAATGTACCCTTAAGGTACCTCATTATATGTTTTGCAGTGACTAGGTGAACACGTCTAGACTCTACCAGAAATTGACTCAAGGTGTTCACAACAAAAAATATATCTGGCTTGGTGTTCATCAGATACATCAACGATCCAATGATTTGTCTGTAGAACGTAGCATCAATCAATTCTGATGAAGTGTAAACCAGGATATTCAACTTTGTTTCCATGGGTGTATTCATGGATTTGCACTCCAACATATCAAACCTATTCATTATTTTAACTGCATACTTCCCTTGGTTAAGGAAGATCTTCTCTAGGCTCTACTAGACCTCAAGACCTAAAAAATAGTTCATTAGGCTAAGGTCTTTCATCTCAAATTCTGCAACAATCTTCTTCTTACAATCAATGATGATATTTTCTTCTCTAGTTAGAAATAAGTCGTCCACATACAATAGAAATATAACAAGCTCATCATTCATAACCTTGAAGTAAAGTTTAGAATTTGCTTTACTCTTGGTAAATCCCAAGCTCGTCAGGAAAACTATCAATTCTGCCATACCAAGCTCTAGGAGCTTTCTTCAACCCATACAAAGAATTCTTCAACCTGCAAACACAAGTCTTTCTGTCTTCAAATTCAAACCCTTGAGGTTGTTCTATATACACTTCTTCTTCAATGACGCCATTTAAGAAGGTTGTTTTTACGTCCATCTGGTGTAACTTCCACTTCATCTTAGCTGCAAGGGATATGATGGCTCTGATTGAAGAGTATCTAGCTACATGAGCAAATGTCTCTTCATAGTCAATGCCTTCCTTTTGAGAAAAGCCACGAGAAAAAAATCTTGCATTATATTTATCAATACTTCCATCAACAACATGTTTTATCTTATATAGCCATTTGGAAGATACCACATCCTTGCTCTTCGGTGTGGGAACTATTTCCCACACAAAATTATTTATAATGGATTGGTATTCTTCTATCATGAAATCTGCCCATTCTTTCTTTTGAATGGCTTCTTCAAATCAAGTAGGCTCCTTCTCTAATATATCACACATCAAAGCCATATAACTAGAAAATGGCTTGGGTTTTTTGACTTGTCTCATGGTTCCTTCGGGGGCACCATAATTCTCTCCATCTTGAATAAGTTCCCTTTCCCAAGCTGTCTTTATCTCATGGGAGATTGTTATCTGGGGAGATTCTTGAGATTATATTATGTCATGATCTTCTAGAATATCCTCATCAGGGGAAGTTATGACTTCCCTCACTGGTTCTGCAACTCTGGGAGCCACATGTTCTTCTTCATATACTTCTTCAAGATAAAATCTTCTTGATTTCTTGAGTGTTGCATATTCATCAAAGGTTACATATCTGTTGATCTCAATATGATGGTAACCTGGTATGTATATTTTGAAGGCCTTGGAGACCTCATAGTATCCAACAAATATTCCCTTCTTTCTTGAAGGGTCCATCTTGGTTCTCTTCTCTTTTGGAACGTGTACAAATACGGGACAACCAAATATTTTGAGATGGCTTACTTCTAAATTCTTTCCAAAGAACATCTCTTCAGGGGTCTTGAACCCAAGTGAACTATGGGATAATTTGTTTTGTACATACACTGTTGTTCTTGCTGCTTCTCCCCATAATTGCATTGGAAGATCTTGATCATGGATCATGGTCTTCATTGCTTCCATTATAGTTCTATTCTTTCTTTCTGCTACACCATTTTGTTGAGGATTCTAGGGAGTGGTGAACTCCCTATTGATCCTGACACATTTACAAAAGTTTACAAACTCTTTTGAGGTGCATTCTCTTCCATTATCTCACCTGAGTATATTGATCTTTCTTTAAGAGAGATTCTCTATCAAGGCTTTGAATTCCTTGAATTTACCGATCACTTCATCTTTTGATTTCAAAAATTAAACCCAGGTTTTGTGAGAATAGTCATCAATAAAAGACACATAGTATACATACCCAATGATGGAGTTTGATGGCATTGGGCCACACACATATGAGTGAATGAGCTCTAGGACTCCTTATGCCTTGTTTTCTCTCTTCAGGAAAGGATTCTTGAGGTTATTTCTTTATGCACATACATTACACACACCTTCATGGTCAACCTTGAATTCTGGTAGACCTGTGACTGCCTTGCTTACATATGGTAATGCCTTGTAGTTAATGTGAGCTAATCTTCTATGCCAAAGTTTACATGGATTCTCAATGGAATGAGTCAAGGTTGCTTTTGAGTGACCTTTTATCTTATACAAGCCACCTTCTTATTTTCCAATAACAATTGCTTCTTCCATGGTTTTTCCTTTGGGCCACATAAGAACTTCTCCATCTATGAAAGCAACTCTGAATCCTTTCTTATCTAAAGTTGAGATAGAAAGTAAGTTCTTTGTAAAACCTGGTACATATAGTACATCCTTCATCTTCATTGGGGTTCCTGAATCAAGTTTGTAATTTGATTCTCCTACTCCTTTGATAGGGTACTGATAATCGTCTCCAAGTGTAAATTTATGGGAAAAGTTGTTTTATCTAAGGCAAGAGAGAATGTCTCTTTGACCTGTCATGTGCTTGGAAGCACCACTATATATGAGCCAAGTGTCCTCACCAGGTGACACTGATCCTGAGAGGGAAGAGATTAATACATAGTCTTCAATCTGTTCTTTTATCATCTTTGTGCGTGGCTCTTCATATTCAACTATGTGGGCATGGTGCTTGTTGGAAGCGGGCAAAAGAAGAAGGAAAGGATATTTTGGGAAAGAAAGACATGCACAAGGAAAGTGAAAGATGGAAGGAAGAGTAGTATGCATGCATGCATGGAAGACCTAACGACGTTAGGGTTAGGGTTTTGGTAATACATTGTAATGGATGATGAGCCAAAAACATATATGTATATATACCTAGAGGATTTAGAGAGCTCGAGGGGGAGAGAGAGTCAGCGTTAGAGAGTCCAGAGAGATGCGATAAGAGGGTTTTTGAGGAAGAGTCCTGTTTTGATAACAGGTTGTAGTGATTTTTTCATATGACCTAATTTTGTAATCTGTTGAGTTGTAGAAGGTCAGGAGGGTAGATCTTTAGGGTTAGACCATAGGATGGGGAGCCTAGTGTGATCTAGTCTGCCTCATAATAGATCTTGACGTGATTGAGGATGAGTGGTAAAGCATGTGACGCTGTAGTTTTGGAACTGCCATAATAGAAGAGCTTGACAGCCAGATTTTTGTGGACGTAGCCTAGGGGAGGGTGGACCATGATAAAAATTGTGTTATATGATGAATTCTTGTGTCTCTTTTACTTTTTATGAGTAGATGTTAGCATGATGAATGCATGAGCTAATTACATTACATGCATAATTGGGAATGACAATATATTGCTTTAATAAGTTAAATAGGACCCTCAACACATACTTCACAGATCTCCACTCAATCCTGGACTGCAAACACCTAAGTATTGCAGTCACCCATTAAGACTATCTTGGGTGAGACTGCATAGTGTACTCTGTGCATTGCGTTGCCTTCTGGTTTACCAGGAAGGCCGATAGTTTTAGAGGCTTTGTTGGAACCCTAGTAGACTAAACCTGGGTCAATCATGTTAAAGGTATAACTCAGAGAAAACTAGACCAACAAATGGTTCTGTTGCTGGTTGGAACAATATAGGATTGAGTAGATGGGATCTGTTAAAAATCTGTTAAAACAGGGTAAGATATGCGGAAGGTGGGACAAAAGAATACCAAATTGAACAACAAGAAGGTGAGAAGAATGCACTGCTAGAAGGGAATGTTGAGACCGTGGAATCCCACAAAAGCAGAGATCGAAATATGGTTGAAGACAAAGGAGCTAGAGTTTGCGTAGAAAGATAACCAAAACCCTGGAATAACACCACACAAATACCTTGAGAAGTACGTGTTTACTGATCTGCATGAAGTATTTTTCTATGATTTTCCACACTTATTGCAACAATGGATATTTAGGTTGAAGGATAACCATGCAAAAAACCAGATTTGACAGTTAGAGTGGACCCCAGTTTTGATTGAGCAGTTACAGCAGGTGAATAACAAATTCACCGGCGCAATAGATTTTAGGCTTGACAATATTGTAGCAGGCTTCATAACAAAATTTGCAGTAGATACCGTGAAGTCGTACAACGCAGTGGAGCAAGAGTTTCTATGTGGGACTCGAGGAAAGTATATTCGATCGCTATATACTTATATTAAGATATTGCTCTATAACAAAGGTGTAATGACAATGGAATCAGACAACTAAACTTCTCTGCGTGCATGGGGGAAGGGGGGAAGAACTGATAGAAAGAGGAAAAATGGATGGAGAAGTGGATAAAGGCAAGAAGGAGGAAGCCTTGGACCCAATCATGATGGATGATGACTAGATCAAGCGGATCATGGCGACAGTTGGAAAGATACGCAGTGGAGTACCCTACTAGTATAAGGTGAACACCAAGAAGAGATCTGTAGTCATGAGGGAAGGCTTGAAAAGTGATGAAGAGGAGGTATAGGATCTCTAGGTTGTGGAGCATATTGAGGAAATCTTGCATGAAACACACGAGAGGAAGACAAGAGGTCCAAGAGTGGGAATCAAAGGTAGCAATCTTGTCCATATTAATGTCAGTGTGGAACCCATAAACCCATGTGCGAATAACACACCAAAAAGCACAACACTGTTTAGACAACTGAATTTTGGGAGAAGAAAGACAGTAGGAAGTACATCTACACAAGGAACAACAACTAGGGGAGCTAGTTCAGGAATCATTAGTCAAGTATCTACACCACACGGAGGTAGTAGTTCAACATTCAGGATGGTCAGACACGATCCCACCATCAGATTACCAGAATTCAAAGGTGAAGCGTCGAAGGAATTGGAAAAACACCTATTTATTTGTGAGAATATCTGGGAAGAAAAACAGATCACAAACGAGGACACTAAACTTGCACAACTAGCGATTACACTAAGGGATCATGTACTAAATTGGTATATGAGTTTAGTGACAAACAATCCACTAGGGACAACAAGAACAATTGCAGACATTAAGAAATTGCTGATAAATGAATTTCAGAAGCCAAGTTAAGAGGACCAGTACATGAAAGAGATGATAGAAATTAGAAAGAAACCAAGAGAATTCGTATGGGAGATTACCCAGAGATTCAAGCGACTAAAAGGAAAGTTGAAATATCTCATGACAGATATGCAACACAGGCACTTGTTCGTTAACTCACTATTACCACACTTAAAGTATCCACTGCGACAACATAAGTTTCAAACATAGGCAGAGGCTCTGTAGGCAACACTACAACCGGAAGAAAACCAATATCAGAAGACGGATCCAACCATTGAAGAGTTGAAGGAGAATTTGAAGAACTTAACGTTCCAGCTAAACCAAAAAAAAATTAAGGACAAACGCGGAGCCATTTGGTGTACCACATGCAGGACAAAAGGACACCATAGGAACGAATGTCGAACATTTGTGCAATATATGGCAACAAGGATGCCAAATCTGTGACCAACAGGAGGACTATGGTGCAAAATCTATAAGAAACAGGGTTGTTGAGGAAAAGATATGGATTGATTTTACTGAATCATTTTCAGACTTTACTTGGCTAAAGTAAAGTAGACGGGAATATCACCCTATATTTATAGCCAACAAAAATATATATCCTAACTCACAAGTATTAATTACAAGTGCTTAGGCTAGTCTTTTATCAGCAAAAGCTTGCTGGAAATTCACTTTTTATGTATTTTTCTGAACATATCAGTTGCTAAAATAAATGTAAGAACAAAAGTAAAGACACCAAGATGATAATCAAGACAATTGAGACATAAAGCAATCCTTTATTTCATTCCAATTCACCAAAGAGTCATTTTCTTTACAAAATCTCATACAAAAATCTTGGACCAAAGTCAAACTTAGACCAATGGAACATACAAAAGGACCTCTGACAAAAAACGAAAATTGAACTCTAAAAGCTGGATCAACTTGCCACAGATTGCTGCCCACTCGACTCTGCACAATAGCCATTGTTAGTCATGAAAAGTAATTCACAAACAGACAAGTCTACACAGAATATCAAAGATAGATCAACACCTCTGAAGAACAAGTGTCTGAATGATTTGATTCAACCCTGAATATTGTTGTCTACAATAAGACCCTGTTATCATAAAAGAGAATTAGGCTATGATGAATATGTGAATGAATGAAAACTAAATTATCTCAACAAAAACTCAAAGATAAAACCTTGGCATGCTTCTACTTCTATCCTCCTCTTGTTCCTCCCCTTACTTCTGCTTTTAACAAATTAGAATTGGTTGAAGTAGTTGAACCAACTTATTAGTTAATCTAACTAAAGACTCAACTAACTTTAGTTGGGGGGGGGAGGGGGGGAAGTAATAATCATAATAAGGTCATAAATAAATAATAACTACTAGGTGGGACCCCTTGTGACTCCCTTTAGTTCATAACAATCATAACAACTATAACATAATACATTTGTTAAGAAAACACAACACCTTGTGCCTCCCCTCAACATATTTACTTTTGGCAATTTTAGCTCATAAAATTTGAAAATATTTAAAAATAATATCCATATATCCAAAATAAAACATGGTGTCCAAAATCCATGAAGTCAACTGTCATAAAACAATAGATAACATAAAATTCAAAAGCCATATTTTCCAGTCTGTGATGCAACCCTTCCTTGGTTGCTGCTGTCACCTCTTGATTTTCCCGAATTCACCTTGGGTTGGGCAGAGCCTTTAGGATTTATCTCACTGATCACATGGGAGCAATCATCCCTCAAATGCATCCGTGAAGACACAGATTTGTCGCAGTCATCGAAGGGTGAGGAAGGGGTAGCAATATCTTTTCCTTTATCAAATGCATGGTGGGATTCAATCTTCAATCTCTTGTTGGCATGAGAGGATTGCATTGGCGAGTGGTTAGGGGCAGCTTAGACAATGGGGTTCAAAGGTGGAGGAGCAGGCAAAGTCAAGTTGGGCCAGCCACGGTGTTGGAAGATTGCTGGGTGAACAATCTCCTGCCACCCATCATTTTTAGGGACTTTAGGCTGTAAAGAGACATGAGGAGGCACATGGATTTCGGGGGCTTGAGGGGCTCAGAAAGGAGGCCTTTCAAGCCTAGGTTGGACTATTCCCTGCCCAATTCAATTGAAGAATCCATCATGAAACAATTGGCCAAGCTCTTCTGAATCAACATCAAAATGTATAGAGAACTTGGGCCTTCTTGGGCCTCGATTCCAGTTACCTCTACCTCTGTTTCCTCGACCATGGCTTCCCTGACTAAAAAAACTCATCCTACATATGTTAACGATTAGCAAATAGTCTTTTAAATAACCATGCATGACAAATCCTTAAAAATACAAAATAGTTTTGGCTCATAATGTATCAGGCTCATGCAATCCAATCCATACAAATTGTTCTAACATTAATCAATGAGCAAGAGGGTGAAATAGTGTTCTGGGATACATGAGGGGTTTGTATTGAGCGAAAATATGATATAATGAACGAGGAGAAAAAATGGTCACTGATCAATGCCAACAACAATCAACTGTAAATCAACCCAATAAACCTTACTGCAATCCACCCAAGATACTTCCACTTCATCCATTTAACATAGAAATTCTCTTGGCTGTAATCAATATAAGAACAAGGAGTGAACAAAATGAATATGGGATATGTGAGGGGGTTGTAATTAGCGGAAAATGAGATAATGAGAGGGGAAAAAACGTTTACTGTTCATGAGATTAATCAAGAAATCCATAACATATTTTGTCGTAAGAAAAATATGCATTAACCAACAATCAGATGATTGAGTCATAATTCCTGTCTATTTGCCTAATTTCACTGTCCATTAATCTCCAACACAGTGCCATTACAAAACAAAAGCATTTCACACAATTTGTAAGAGGTTCTGTTCTCTTTATTCGCACATTCTGCATTTTATAACAGTCAACAAAAACACTCATTCCCAATCCGTAATCATCAACATCCACCACTGCCATACATTTCCCCAATCCACATCTATATTTAAAAGTAGCGTTTCCAAGATAATAGTGAAATCACTATTTTTGTAATAGAGCCAATCAAGATCTGTAATGATATTTGTTCCCACATATATATGCAGTAGAAAGATCAAAATAATCAAAACCTCACATTCCACACCCGAAATGACAATTTACTATACAACCAACAATCATAATTTAGACACAGGCTATGCAGGAGTAAATGTCCAAGGCAATGTAACCACACCACTGTGAAACAAAACATCTCATTGCGACTTAAAATCCGAGCCAAATATCCAACGCGACTGTCATCAACAATGGTCAATTGCAATAAATAACATGTTTAAAACTCTGAGGGTATCGCTGAGTATAAAAAAAAAATATCCATACTACACACAGAGCACAACTAACCAAACTCCACAATGCAAAATTTCCACTTATCACAACAAAAACACAGTCATGACAATAACTCAACATATCGTGTTGAGATTGTGCACATTAATAAGTGGTTGGTTCATTTAAGTCACACCGTGATTCAATTAAGCTATGCGCACTCAGGCTTATTCAACCAACAACACAAGGATTTTGTGGATATGCCTTCTAAAGTTATCTAGTTCGATTATCATTCGGCCCCAGGCAAACCATAGTTATCATGCCTCATGTTCCATTTGCAAAACACCATACGTAGACATGACCTGTGTGAGAAACCCTAAGCATTCGTGACCAATGTTAGCGATAGACCAAGTCACCATAAGTGAAAAAATAGTGACTGTACATGAACCAACAATTCGCCACTGTGGTAGAAAAAATCAATCGATCGAACAAGCCATGGTAGCTGTGTATACCCACGCATCCAATCGAAACGGGCGGAGGCCCTTCCATTAAAAACAACTGAGTTCTTTGACATTAGGATAGTGACCATGAACTTTAGAAGTGCAATGGAAATGTAAGGTTCACACTATTATCACAGAGGTAGTGACAAAATCCATACCAACACGACTGCTATACGACCAATGGGTGAGCCTGTATTCAAATTAATAGACCACAATAACTGGGAACAACTTGGAAAACTTGATAGTCTCCCTATGAAACTCTAGTCTAGAGGGTTAAGGGTTTGCATGATAGCCTTCACAAGAGGAATGGAACTAACTACAATGAAACTTTGAGGCCAAAGGCGTATGCACAAGGAGAATTATGATTCACTTGTGAACGAGAGACAGTTCCTTGACATGATCAAAACAGGAAGACAGGGCTCTAGTTAAACCCCAGAATTGTGAAGGCAACCATCCAGACATGATTTAAAAAAAATCCTTCAACCAAAACACAGTGGTAAAAAAGAACTATCACCCAGGAAGACTAACAACATTGATGAACTTAAAACTATTACGGCAGAACCATCCATTTTCCATTTAAAACCAAAATTTCACACAGTTGCAGCACTCAGGACAAACACAAACCCACACAATTGAGCCAAAATTATTTCATAACTAGAGTGAAGTCAACAATGGCCAAAAGATACATACCTATTAATTGAAATCCTTAAGACAGAGGGTGGCCGAGCGGTTTCACCATGCCAAAAATCCGGAACGTGAACACAACAACAAGATCAAACAATAGTCCAACTAGGGTGGCGGCCAATGGGAAGAGTAAATGTGATGTGTAGTAAATGCACGTTGCCTCCACCCATATCTCATTTACTCAGTAGTACATGCCAACGAGCCCTCCATTAACACCATTAATCAACCCATGCATCAAAAATATCAACACATTCAAAACCAATAAGCCATGCCACCTTTCTAACTTAAGCCATAACATAATCCAAATTCCATGTAATGATTCGCATAATCATTAACATTTTGACCTTGCCAAAGTATACCACCAATGTTCCATATCATATATATATTGGCCACCTAATTCCATTAACCATTGTATAACCATTTGCATCATAACTTTGCCAAAATGTGCCACCAACTTTTCAACCACATGCATATAAATTGTGTAATTAAAACACAATTTCATAGCTATTTTCTTGTTAGGTAGGACTTAATTATCAACCAATATTTTCATTCATGTAGTATTGCAGAACTAGGTCTCTTTTGCATCAGATATAGTACTTTGCTCTTTCTTAAATCCGCCTTTCTACAATTTTCACTAACATATTTGTTATGCAGGTGTAATAAGAACAAACCGTAATGACATTAATGAATAGCATATGCCGTAGTAGCGTAAGAAACCAACCTTTCATAAGATCATTTTATAACCAATAACACAAGATATTCATCAACCATGTGTTGCACATTGTCTCAACATAAAAAATGCACATATCTGCTCTTTAATAGTTCAAAGGGGTCCCACCTACTAGTATTATTAGTTTTAATATAATAGGCTTAAGAAACACTTTGTGGGCGAAACTACGTTGACGTTTTCAATCGTCAACAAACTGGTGACTCCACAGGGAAATTTGTTTTTAACAGATTATAACTCAGAACTCATGGTTTCACAGATCAAGAATAGTAATCTCAAGGATACGTAACTCGAATGATTGTGCAACAGGGGGAAGTGAGTGGATTTAATGGAAAGATGACCGAGAATTTGGGAATAACTCATGAAAAGTGTTAAGTATGAGGGGTTTTACCACTGTATGCATAATCATTTGACTAGAATATGCTCTTGACTTGAAAGACAAAAACTTATAGATTTGGTCTTAAGATCTCAATGGATGAAGAACAAGCAAGAAAAAGCAGGAAACAACCAATTCCTTGTAAGACAACAATGTAAATATGTAACAAATTCAAAGGTCCTTTAGAGGAGATATCATAACAACTGTGTAAGCTTGATTGTTATTGACTAACAATGCTTTTTGCAGGGGTGTCACTATGGTAGATTTGATCCAACATTCTATCTTGACTAAACACTCAAAAGATGATAAAGTCAAAAATTGCAACAGAAGTAATAATGCAGAAATTAAAACAGTAGCAGTAAAAGACAGAAATAAAACACAGTAGGAAAATAAAAAATCAACTTAGAAAGCAGAAATTAAAGTGCTGTAAGGCAGGAAAAGAAGCAAAAAAACTGAAAGTAGAGCTAAGATACTAGTATACATAAGAATCCAATCAACAAAAAAAACCTTTCACACTGGTCCCTTGCAATACTTCAAGTGAGGCCTGTTAGTGTTGTGAGAAAACCATCGTCTCTGTAATTCCTTTAAAATTTCTGAGTTAGTGTCCAAGATAAAATTACTCTGGAAATGACCCAACACTTTAAATTATGACGTAACTATCAGCCTTTGGACGCATACGATTAAATCATCAAGATAAACATGGAGACTGACCAATTCATCGAAAGTTGTGTGTATAGGCCCTTTTAAGGTGATACTTGTATCAAATAAGCCAGAAGGCATGTAGTTGTAAGACATAGTATCACAATTACTAATACAAGTGGTTTTGTGAATATTTGCCCCTTCTACCTTGATTTTATTGTAACCAAACAAACTGTCAAGTAAGGGCTCCAAGTGTAACTCTACAACCTTTTGTAGAAGCATTTTCATGCTGAGAGGGGGGAACAGATTTCTCGTAATTGCTTTCCAGAAAGTTTGAAGACTAATGCAAGTTCCAATATTATCAATGGTCTTTGAAGTAGGTTCCCATTTGGAAACCCATCTAGGGTGGACTAAAAAAAACATTTCAATCCTTGAGAAATTCCTGGGCTCCCTACGAAAGGTTGCTTTTAGTGCAGAGTTAACAAGTCTTTGTTTTTGCCTAGTTGGTTTCGTAGTATGCTGAACAAGATCTGGATAAAAACCACTAAGATCCATATTACACTAAGCCTTATCTCGGGGTGAGCGCATAAGACCAAGGTTACGTATTTAATATATCCTATGGTTGTTTGTTGTAGAATAATATAGAAAATCATGCTTTGGGTGTTTCTGTTTGTACAAGATAAGCCTAGCTATTCCATAATAATCTTCGACATGACACTTGGGCCTGAACCACCATCAATGAGGCAATAATGGGCGATTTTATCCATGATCTTTACAAAAATATAAAAAGGGGGATTTTTGACAGGGTATCTAAAGTTATGTACACCTACTTTATTTATAGAAGAATCCTCTTCACTTACTTGTTCAGAAAGACTGGCTACAACAAAAGCCTTTCCTTCCATGAATTGTTTCAGATGCATCTGTTGTTCAGGGACGACAACCATGTCTAGGAGGGTTGCATCTACTTTGATGTTAGTCAATT
>ML814791.1:35817-54261 GCA_009831015.1 Picea engelmannii | reverse complement strand
GCCCTAGCTAGTTTATTTCCATTCTGTCTGTAAGCATATTTCAGTCATTTGTGATTAATGAAATAAAGTCTTATTTCCGCTGCATCTCTGCGTTTATGTGTATTTCTGTATTTCATTGTGTTCCTACATAAATCCGGATCAGGAAGCACATAGGAGCAAGGTATATTATCACTGCGACATAATACCTGACCAGATGGGCTGAAGAAAGAGCAGTCAAGGACTGTAGTGCAACTACAACCACGTGTTTTATATTTGATGACATAATAACTAGGTTTGGATGCCCTAAGACCCTTATGAGTGATCAAGGCACTCTTTTCATCAACAAGACAGTTGAAGCCCCGGGTGAAGAATTTGCAGTCCACCATCAGAAGAGTACAACTTACCATCCACAAGCAAACAAAATGGTTGAAGCATTCAACAAAATCTTGGAGACAACATTGACAAAGATTTGCAGTGTGAACAAGGATGACTAGGATTTAAGAGTACCAACAATACTCTGGGATTACATAACCACTTGCATGAAATTAACAATGCAGACCCCTTTCAAGTTGGTTTATGGTCTTCAAGCTGTTGTCCCGATGGAGTACTTGGTACTGAGCTTAAGAATTGCTTCATTTATAGACATGGATGATACTGGTGTTGTTCGTGAGAGGCTTGCCCAACTAGTTGAACTAGAAGAAGACAGATTTATGGCAGGATTCCATCAGCAGGTATAGAAGGAAAGAGAGAAGGCCTATCATGACAGACAGATCAAGAAGAAGGCATTTAAGCAAGGTGATTTAGTACTGGTGTATGAACGTAAATTTATAAGACATCCAGGGAAGTTCAAAATGCATTGGCTTGGACCATATGAGATCGCCTATGTTACAGAAGGAGGAGCTGCACAACTGAAGACATTGAAGGGAGAATGGAAAGAGGGATTAGTAAATGGGAATCAGATGAAGTTGTAATATGACAACCAACTGCCTCGCAACTCTCAGTAAAAGCAAGGAAGAAAAGTGTCTAGGTACTAGGTGCAGTTGAAACTGGGTACCGGACACAGAAAAGACAGTCTGCACAAGGATGGGAAAGAGACATGGAGTAGAAATCAAAGGCTGCACTACGCAGTCCAAAGTCGAAGTGACATGGAAATATCAGATCTGAAGTGCCTTGGGACGAGTCACAGGTGAGTGTTGGGGGCCTGTTGGCCCTTGGTTATGGAAGAAAGCGAATATCAAGGAAGGAAAGGTAAAATGAGAACTATGAGGGAGACACAGTGATTGTCACTGGGTCAAAGTAAGCAAAAGAGTAGAAAAGATGGAGCAAAGTATGGAAAATAAAGCCGTTGAATGAGGAGATCAGGGATGACAGATCAACAAGAGAAAGGAATCGTAGACAACTCAGCAAGTAGAGAAAGCCACCATTGGATGCTTTGGAGCACCGCGCAACGAGGAAGGAAAGACAGGCTGGCGAAGCTTGAAAAACACGGGTCAAGTTGACCTAGGGTTTTAGACACCTAGGGTTTTGTGTAATTAGGGTTTTGATACCTAGGTTTCGGCCTAAGGTTGTCGGTGAGGGACTGTAATGTATAAATAGAGGTCGAGAGGACCTAGGTCGGGTTGGTACTAGTGTTGGGTATTGATATTGATTGTTGTTGGTTGAGAGATTATTGTACTGTGAGAGAGAGGAGTGCTGAGAGTGAGAGCCTTCTGGTATTGTAAGATCTTCAGCTGGGTGCGAAGATCAAGTCCTGCAGCTGGGTGTGTAGGAAGGTGGGAGACAGAGAGAAGAAGAGAGAAGATCTACTGACTAAGAGCGTAAATCAGAAATGTAATATTTATCTTAATATATCATAAGCACATTTCTATGGATGTAGCCCTAGAGAGAGGGTGCAACACGTATGTTTTGTGTCATATGTGTGATTGATGCCTGGATCTCTATCATTGTTATATTGTTATTTGCATTATTGTGTTAGATCATATGTATAGTTGCGCAGAGTATATCTAGCCGATAAGAGATATATGAATGCTACATTATTGTTGTATTGGTTCCACTTGATATTCCCCTGGTTGTAGACATCTCTGTCCTGCAACCCCCCTCTTAGCTTCTTCGGGTGAGACTACATCTGCTTCGCAGGTGTTGCCAAAAGGGCTAGTAGCTAAGGCTTGTTGGTGCTCTCTTGGAGTGAAGCTCGGGTCTGCCCCTGTGCCAACAACAACTATAACATAATCCATTTGTTAAGAAAAAACAACATCTTGTGCCTCCCCTCAACATATTTACTTTTGGCAATTTTAGCTCATAAAATTTGAAAATATTTCAAAATAATATCCATATATCCAAAATAAAACATGTTGTCCAAAATTCATGAAGTCAACTGTCATAAAACAATAGATACCATAAAATTCAAAAGCCATATTTTCCAGTTTGTGATGCAACCCTTCCTTGGTTGCTGCTGTCACCTCTTGATTTTACTGAATTCACCTTGGGTTGGGCAGAGCCTTTAGGATTTATCTCACTGATCACATGGGAGAAATCATCCCTCAAATGCATCCGTGAAGACACAGATTTGTTAGAGTCATCAGAGGGTGAGGAAGGGCCAACGATAACTTTTCCTTTATCAAATGCATGGTGGGATTCAGTCTCCAATCTCTTGCTGGAATGGGAGGATTGCACTGGCGAGTGGTTAGCGACAACTTGGACAATGGGGTTCAAAGGTGGAGGAGTAGGCAAAGTCAAGTTGGGCCAACCATGGTGTTGGGAGACTGTTGGGTGAATAATCTCCTACCACCCATCCTTTTCAGGGACTTCAGGCTGTAAAGAAATATGAGGAGGCACAGGGATGCAAGGGGCTTGAGGGGCTTGGAAAGGAAGCCTTTCAGGCCTAGGTTGGACTATTCCCTACCCAATCCCATTGAAGAATTCAACATGAAACAATTGGCCAAGATCTTCTGAATCAACATCAAAATGTATAGAGAACCTGGGCCTTCTTGGGCCTCAGTTCCAGTTACCTCTACCTCTATTTCCTTGGCCATGGCTTCTCCGACTGAAAAAAATCATCTTGCATATGTTAACAATTAGTAAATAGTATTTTAAATAACCATGCATGACAACTCCTTAAAAATATGAAATAGATTTGGCTCAGAATGTATCAGGATCATGCAATCCAATCCATACAAATTGTTCTAATGTTAATCAATGAGCAGGGGGTGAAACAGTGTTCTGGGATATGTGAGGGGTTTGTATTGAGTGGAAATATGATATAATGAACGAGGATAAAACATGGTCACTGCTAAATGAAAACAACAATCAACTGTAAATCAACCCAATAAACCTTACTGCAATCCACTCAAGATACTGCCACTTCATCCATTTAACACATAAATTATCTTGGTTGTAATCAATATTAGAACATGGAGTGAACAAAATGAATATGGGATATGTGAGGGGGTTGTAATTAGCAGAAAATGAGATAATGAGAGGGGAAAAAATGTTTACTGTTCATGATATTAATCAAGCAATCCATAACATATTTTGTAGTAAGAAAAATATGCATCAACCAACAATCATATGACCGAGTCATAATTCCTGTGTATTTGCCTAATTTCACTGTCTAGTAATCTCCAACATAGTGCCATTACAAAACATAAGTATTTCACACAATTTGTAAGAGGTTCCATTCTCTTTATTCGCACATTCTGCTATAACAGTCAACAACAACACTCATTCCAAATCCGTAATCATTAAAATCCACCACTGCCATACATTTCCCCAATCCACATCTATTTTTAAAAGTAGTGTTTCCAAGATAATAATGAAATCACTATTTCTGTAATAGAGCCAATCAAGATCTGTAATGATATTCGTTCCCACATATATATGCAGTAGAAAGATCAAAATAATCAAAACCTCACATGCCATGCCTGAAATGACAATTTAATATACAACCAATAGTCATCATTTAGACACAGGCTATGCATGAGTAAATGTCCAAGGCAATGTAACCATGCCACTGTGAAACAAAACATCTCAATGTGACTTAAAAGATGAGCCAAATATCCAACACGACTGTCATCAACAATGGCCAATTGCAATAAATAACATGCTTAAAACTCTGAGGGTATTGCTGAGCATAAAAACAACTATCCATACTACACACAGAGCACAACTAACCAAACTCCACAATGCAACATTTCCACTTATCACAACAAAAACACAGTCATGAAAATAACTCAACATATCGTGCTGAGACTATGCACATTAATAAGTGGTTGGTTCATTTAAGTCACACCGTGATTCAATTAACCCGTGCTCACTCAGGCTTATTCAACCAACAACACAAGGATGCCGTGGATATGCCTTCTAAAGTTATCCGGTTCGATTATCATTTGGCCCTAGGGAAACCATAGTTATCATGCCTCATGCTTCATTTGCAAAACACCATATGCAGACGCAACCTGTGTGAGAAACCCTAAGCATTCGTGACTAATATCAACCATTGACCAAATCACCATAAGTGAAAAACTAGTGACTGTACATCAACGAACAATTCACCACTGTGGTAGAAAAAATCAATCGACCGAACAATATGTGGTAGCTGTGTATACCCATGCATCCAATCGAAACAGGCGAAGGCCCTTCCATTAAAAACAACTAAGTTCTTTGACATCAGGATGGTGACTGTGAACTTTAGAAGTTCAATGGAAATGTAAGGTTCACACTATTATCACAGAGGTAGTGACAAAAGGCATACCAACAGGACTGCTATACGACCAACGGGTTATCCCGTATTCAAAGTAATAGACCACAATAACCGGGATCATCTTGGAAAACTCGATAGTCTCCCTATGAAAATCCAGTCTAGAGGGTTAAGGGTTTGCATGGTAGCCTTCACAGGAGGAACGAAACTAACTGCAGTGAAAATTCGAGGCCAAAGGCGTACGCACAAGGAGAATTATGATTCACTTGTGAATGAGAGATAGTTCCTTGACAGGGTCGAAATAGGAAGACATGGCTCTAGTTAAACCCTAGAATTGTGAAGGCAACCATCCAACCATGATTTAAACAGAACCTTCAACCAAAACATAGTGGTGACAAAGAACTATCACCCAGGAAGATTAACAACATCGATGAACTTAAAACTATTATGGAAGAACCATCCATTTTCCATTTAAAACCAAAATTTCACATAGTTGTAGCACTCAGGACAAACACAAACCCACACAACTGAGCCAAAATTATTTCATAACTAGAGTGAAGTCAACAATGGCCAAAAGAGACATACCTGTTAATCGAAATCCTTAAGACGGGAGGTGGCCGAGCGGTTTCACGCTACCAAAAATCTGGAACACGAACACAACAACAAGATCAAACAATAGTCTGACTAGGGTGGCGACCAATAGGAAGGGTAAATGTGATGTGCAGTAAATGAACATTGCCTCCACCCACATCTCATTTACTCAGCATTACATGTCAATGAGCCCTCCATTAACACCATTAATCAACCCATGTATCGAGAATATCAACACATTCAAAACCAATAAACCATTCCACCTTTCTAACTTAAGCCATAGCATAATCCAAATTCCATGTAACGATTCGCATAACCATTAACATTTTGAAGAAAGTTAACATTGGGACAATTGGCAATCCCAAAATGGCCAACATTGGAGACTACTGGGATGAGCATACAGTGTAAAGTATAACATAGTTAATACGCGAGTACAACGACCTATTTTCCACAACGTTTACAGAAATTAAGGGCCTAACAAGAGAGCTAGGTGAAATGAAGATACCACTCAGAGATGAGGCAAGACCGATCAGACAGTGACCATACAGACTAAATCCAATATATAAGAAAAAGTCAAAGCTGAGATCGATAGGATGTTCGAAGCCGACATCATAGAACCTATGGAAGAATCAGAATGGATAATCCTGATGGTAGTTCAGGATAAAAAAGAAGGCGGGATAAGAATATGCGTCGACTTGAGGAAGTTGAATGATGCATGCCTACATGATCCATTCCCCACACCCTTCATGGATGAAGTGTTGGAGAACACAGGAGGACAAGAATTTTATTCGTTCACCGATGGATTTTCAGGATACCATCATATCAAGATAGCGTCGGAAGACAGATACAAGACCACTTTTTCTACAGAATGGGGATCCTACCAGTACACAGTCATGATGTTCGGATTGAAGAATGCACCAACACTATTTTCCAGAGTAGTCATCGCTGCATTTAAGGAATTTATCCACCAGTTTCTAGAAGTATAATTGGACAATTGGACAGTCTATAGTCTGTTGAAAGACCATGTAGAGGTCTTGTGGCTGATGTTAGAAAGATGCAGGTAGTGCTAGATATCATTAAACATCAAGAAGTGCATCTTCAGAACACTGTTTGGGATACTATTGGGCCATATAGTATACAAGCAAGGTCTACTAGTAGATCCTGTAAATATTGCAATAATCGTTAACTTGCCACCACCAAAAACAATCCGTCAACTAAGAGCAACATTGGGACACACAAGATACTATAGAAAATTTATAAAAGGGTATGCGCAGATCACTGTGCCAATGGAGAAACTGTTAAGGAAAGATACAAAGTTCTAGTGGAATGAGTATTGTCAACACATTCTGGATACGCTAAAAGAAAAAATGGTCACCACGCCGATACTAGCATTTCCAGACTGGGAGAAGACATTCCATGTACATGTAGATGCACCGGCCATAGCACTTGGAGCTATTTTAGCATAGCCAGGAGTGGGAGATTTGGATCATACTATAGCATTTGCTAGCAGAAAATTGTCAGAATTAGAGCAGAACTATAACACTACAGAGAGGGAAGACCTAGCTATGGTCTATGCGCTTCACAAGTTTAGACATTACTTACTGGGAAAACATTTTAATATGTTCATAGATCATTTAGCCCTTAAGTACCTAGTCAACAAGACAATGTTGGGGGGGAGAATCTGTCGATGGATACTACTGTTTCAAGAATTTGATTTTGAAGTAGTAGTCAAGCCAGGGAAGTTGAACGCAGGACATGATCACCTATCAAGGATCACAAACAGAGAGGAACCTACAAATTTAGAGGAAACCTTTCTGGACGCATAGTTATTTTTAGTCCATATCATCGATGAATACTTCACAAACATCATCCAATACTTGAGTACAAGTAATGCACCACATGATTACAATACCGCACAGAACAAAAACCTGGTAGTCCAGGTTACAGACTATCAACTAATTGCAGGACACTTATATAAAATGGGCGCATATAGCATCTTGTGAAGATATGTGCTAGAACATGAAATACCAAGGATTTTATTAGAATCCCATGAAGGACTAGCAGGAGGACACTACGCAGGAAAAGCGACTGCGCAAAAGGTATTACGCGCAGGACTATGGTGGCCAATCATTCACAAAGATTCAAAAGAGTACTGCCAGAGATGCGATGTATGTGAGAGGGTTGGTAAACCAAATAGAAGGGATGATATGCCCCTGTGACCATAGGCAACGTTGCAGACATTCGATAAATGGGCAATAGATTTTGTGGGACAAATTAACCCACTAGAAAAGAGGATAGGAGCAAGGCACATTATCACTACGACATAATACCTGACAAGATGGGCAGAAGCAACACCAGTCAAAGATTGCAATGCAGAAACAACAACACACTCCCTATTTGAACATGCGATCACTAGATTTGGTTGCCCAAGGATTTTGATGAGAGACCAAGGCACTCACTTCATTAACAACACTATTAAGGCCACGACTGAGGAATTTGAAGTCCACAACCAAAAGAGTACACCATATCATCCACAAGCAAACATAACAGTAGAAGCTTTTAACAAAATCCTTGAAAATGCACTAACAAAGATCTTTAATGTTAACAGAGGTGATTGGGACCTAAAAATACCAGCAGTGTTGTGGGCTTAATGTACCACATGCAAGAAGTTGATGGGACACACAACATTCAGATTGGTATATGGACAAGAAGCAGTGGTTCCATTAGAATTTTTGGTACCCAGTCTGTGCGTAGCAACAATTATGAACATGACAGAACGAGGCACAATGCAGGATAGGCTGAATCAACTGATGATTATAGAGGAATATATGATCCTAGCAGGGTTCCACCAACAAGTTTAGAAAACAAGGGACAAATCTTGGCATGAGAGACATATCAAGAGGAAAAATTTCAAGGAAGGAGACTTAGTGTTGATGTATGACAATAAATACATTCAACACCCGGGAAAACTAAGAATGCACTAGTTAGGACCATACGAAGTACACACTATCACAGATGGAGGAGTTGAACAATTGGAAGACTTAAGAAGAACATAAATGATAGGGATGATCAATGGGAGCCGACTGAAGCTGTACAAGGACAGCTGACCACCCGCAACTTGAAAGACACCGTGCAATCAAAAAATAAAAATAAAAAAATATAGTGCAGGATATCAGAAGGTACCAACAAAGGCATAGTGCACCGAAGCTAGAAGGAGCACATGCCAAAATAAGGAGCATGCGCACTCAACATTATGAGCCCGATGGAGACAAGGCCAATGGTTAGTTCAAAGCAAAAACAAGCGGGAAAAGTGGCTATGACTAAATAAGCGCCAAGTGACGAAGACTATCGGAATTGAATGTCAGAAATGACTGACGGGACGCCACGTTAATCGCTCCAACTAGAGATGGCAAGGGAAATTAATGGCAAGTACGAAGGAACCGGCAATTCATTTAATCCATAATCATGGTAACGTCTTCAACAATATTCACACGACGCCCATACAAAGAAAGGATGCAGGAGTGGAAAGGTTATTGCGAATTTGGAAAAGGCACAGAGTGAGAGAGAATACGAAGCCGAGAGTGAAGTTTGTAGAGGTTGTAGAGGCTACTGAGCTCGATGAAAAATAGATTTACTACCATGGCACCACCTAAACAAGGAGAACTGATCCAGATTTCTAGACAACCCTGAGGTAGGACCAGAGCACAATCACAATTGCAGGGAAGCGAATAACAACCATCTCAGCTGCCAGAAGTCATCAATGTGGATAAAATCCCATCGTCGGAGAGAACATTAGGAAGCCCCACATGCATTGAGGAGGAAACCCAACAAAAAACACCTGCGAGCATGGACATCGATAAGCCAGAAGAGGGGCAGAGCCGACAAAATGAAGATGCAAGCAACCTAGGGAAACCAGAAAACCCTATAGAAGCCCTGAGAGTCAATGGGACGGATCCAAACTAGGAAGAAATGGTCACGCTAGAAGAGTTAGAGACAACTATGTTGGAACAACAACAAGAGGAGTAGTGGAAGATGTCACTGGATGACTAGAGCAGGTTTCCGAAGAAAAAACAATGGAGGCTGGAACCTCGATTCAACCACCACAATGAAAGGATAAGAAAACAATACCTAGGTCACCGCACAGACAACCCACCACAACAATTGTTTTGTTGTGCATACTAGAAGGGGTACGTGTATCAACAAATTTGTTGGGTTATATAGAGAAATTAAGGTACTCAGACCATGATGTAATGAACATAGACAAGTTCCCAGAGTTCGCTAAGTGAGTCTACATCCAGACTGTGGGTATAGATCCCTTTGGGGAACCAATTCATCAACCAATCCAGTGGGTAGCAGGACTGGCCAAAACTGGGATTCTAGGTCTATTCGACCTACCACACTTTGGAAGAGGCTAGTATGCAAACAAATGGAACAAGCAGCTGATGGCAGTCACACATGGTGAAGATCTGTGGCTGGAACAACTCATCTCAATAGACGCAAATCTCATCGCACACATCACAGGGCTGCCATCACGGGGCATGGATCCCACAGAGTTCCTTGAGGACAAAACAAAGGATAAATCATTGGCTGAGGAGATGAAAAATAAATATGGCACCGAAAGTGGGTCGTGTGAAATCATTATCAAGTGTATTAGTGACGGTGCGACAAGAATGGCCACAAAAATTATGGCATGCAAGTTACTCAGAAAATACCGCAAGGAGGAAGTCCCGACTGGGGTTGTCGTAGCTGCAACAAAGTGCACCGAGGGCACCACACTCAGATGGGCCCCTTACTTGTTGAATATATTCTTAGACGACTACAAGGATGCACAGGATCTGGGGAAAGAGTTTCAATATTCATGGCTACTGATCCTGATAGACATTATGGGATGGAAGGAGCCGAACTACTCATTTTTTGGAACGAGACCCAAACCTTGCCATGGAGTGCGATAATTATCGCTTGGAGTCACTTCGGATGCTAAGAATAGGAGAGTGAATGCAGCTATATTCGAAGGATATCTCCACGATCTATAGGACACCATGGTCGACACTTTGAGGATAACACCGGAAGTTGTTGCACGCTATTAGGGCATAGCCAACTTCAATGCTACCAGACATGTGATGTGGATCTAGGCGCAGAAGGACCTCGGAAAGCAATGGATAAAACTGTGTTACTACATCACAGAGGGGGACATACAAATGACCATTAAGGATTGGGATGGCGAATGGAGGATTCTAGTCCTCACTCGTGACATACCCTCATAAATAGAGGAGGAGGAGGTCAGATAGGAATACACACATGCTGAGGAGATAAGGCAGGAACAAACACAACCCTAGGAAGTAACAGTACCAAAGAAACCAAGAACAGATCAGAACAAGCCGCAACAGAAGAAAGAGGGGACATCCAAGACATGAGTCTAGACAGGGAAGAAGAACAACATACATGCACCACAGGTTCAATAGAAACATGCCGAGGTAGCACAGGAAATGACATCAAGGGATACACCACAAGAGCTAGGCCAGACTAAACAGCTAGCCACCTAGACAGGGGGTGCGTGCAAGAATATGAAGGCACATAGAGCACCTCCAGAATACACCATCATAGAGGATGATGAAAAAATGGTGGCCCAAGTGGTTCAGGATCTCACATTAGAGGATTTTGAGAATGTTGCGCACCAAAGGGACAAAATTGAAGAAGAGATGGCATACATGCGACAACTCCTCAGGCAGATCGACAAAGCACATGCAACCGACAACAATGTAGAAATAGGCTCATCAACATCAAAGGTAGGAGGTGCATATGGAGCAAGCGAGCAAGATACAATCTAGACGATAGAATAATCGAGCTCAATGATTCATGTCACACCCAGCATGCTACGCATGGAAAAAATCATAGGGAAGACACCACTAAAATACTTGGCTTAACTACAGTTGGTATTACTGCAGATACCAACCAAGGCCTTGTATAAACTGCAAGTCAGCATTACACAGGAGGTACAATCTCTTGCACGCACATAGAAAACATAATTGCAGAAGGCAAAGGATGACCAATATGGGTTGGAATCGGTACTTGATTAGGCCAAGCTCGAGACCAAAGAAGAGGAGGAACACATGAAGGGACTGGAACATAAAGTGGCCGTAGCCTACAAGAAGATCCCAAAGAACGCGCAGACGACCGAACTCACTGCGACATAGAAGGTTGATCAGATTGTGCAGACAATCGATCAATACCAACATGATATCGAGAATATACGGGAGTATCTCACACCTACCACTCCACCGAAGGTAAGAGAGCAAAGGAAACAAGAGGAAACAACACATATACAAGAGATAGAATGACAAGTCCACGTGGCAAATGCCTTGTTCGAGAAATCAGTGCAACTTTGGATGAAGTTGGAAGAGGATCAACAGGTCCATCAGTGGGACTAGGAAGGAGAAAGGATAAGTGCAACTATCCAGGACCTCAGGAAGAGGTAAAAGACAATGTCGATCACAGAGTGCATCAAAGGGGCGCAAGACATGAAGAAACTGTAGGCAGAACTCATAATTACACAGACGCAGAAAAAGGAGCACCAAGCTCAAATGGAACCACTCTAGGAGTGAGTAGCAGAGGTCATCGCACAGGTAGAGGAAGCCATAATATATATGGCACAAACCTAGGAAGAATGTGAAAGGATGGTCAACGACGAGATTGCAGTGCAGATATTGGACGCACTCAAGGAGAAGACCGTGCAGGCTCAAACACAAGCAACATAGCTCATGGAGAAGTTCCAAGCGATCACCAAGGAGATCGATGAAGCACACAGGGGTTAGGTGGCTTGGGATGAGCCACATGTCAGTGTTGGGGGCTTGTTGGAAGCAGGAAAAAGTGGAAGGAAAGGCTATTTTTGGAAAGAAAGGCATGCATGAGGAAAGCAACAGCTGGAAGGAAGAGAAACAGACGCGCATGCATGGAAGACCTAACAATGTTAGGGTTAGGGTTTTGGTAATACATTGTAATGGCCAATGAGCCAGAAATGGATATGTGTAGATACCTAGATGATTTAGAGAGTCTGAGGGGAAGAGAGAATCAGTGTTAGAGAGTCTAGAGAGATGAGATAAGAGGGTTTTTGAGGAAGAGTCCTATTTTGATAACGGGTTGTAATGATTTTGTCATATGAACTCATTTCGTAAGTTGTTGAGTTGTAGAAGATCGGGAGGGTAGATCTTGAGGGTTATACCATAGGTTAGGGAGCATGGTGTGATCTTGTCCACCTCATAATAGATCTCGACCTGATTGAGGATGAGTGGTAAAGCGCACAACGCTGTGGTTTTGGAACTACCATAATATAAGAGCTTGAGAGCCAGATCTTTGTGGACATAGCCCAGGGGGGTGAACCACGATAAAACCTCTGTTATATGATGAATGCTTGTGTCTCTTTTACTGTTTATGATTAGATGTTAGCATGATGAATGAATGAGCTAATTACATTACATGCATAATTGGGAATGAAAATATATCTCTTTAATAAGTTAAATAGGACCCTTAGTGCATACTTCATAGATCTCCACTCAATCCTGGACTGAAAACACCTGAGTATTGCAATCACCCATTAAGACTATCTTGGGTGAGACTACGCAGTGTACTCTGTGCACTGCGTTGCCTTCTGGTTTACCAGGAGGGCCGATAGTTTTAGAGGCTTTGTTGGAACCCCGATAGACTGAACCTGGGTCAATCATGTTAAAGGTATAACTCAGAGAAAACTAGACCAACAATGCCTCTTGTTTCTCTTCTTGTATTGTTCTCTTCTAGCCAGACAATTCTTAGCAATATGTCCCATCTTGTGACAATGGTAACATTGGTTGGATGAGAAATCCTTTTCTCTTCTTTGACGTTTCTGAAACTTTTGGAATCTCCTTGGAGGGTGAGATTCTTTATGTATGAATTTGATTGTGGGGTGAGACTCTGTATGTTGATTAGTTTCTTTCTGGAAGTAAGACCTATTTATTCCTCCTTTAGTATGAGAAACTACGGATTGATATTCATCTCTTGATATTATTGCTTCTCGGTTAGCCACTCTTGCTTCTTCTTGAATGCATTCTTCCCAAAGACTGCCAAAGTGTAGTTTCTCTTTTCTGGCACAAATAGTTTGGATGAATGCATCCCAAGGTCTTGTGAGACCATTAAGGGTTGTCATTATGAGTTCGTCTTCATCTAGAGTATAACCAATTGCTTCTAGCTGTTCCATGAATTGTGATATTCTAGAGAAATACTCTTGAATTGTTTCTCCTTTTTGCATCTGTGTACTTTTGAGTTGAGTTCTTAGATTCATCTTCTGGTTGATGTTCCTTCCTTCATACATCCTAGTTAGGGCATAATTTTTTTTATTTTGGAGTCTTATTTGAAGCCACTTGAGGAATCAAGTGATCTTTAATGGAATCTGCAATGATTCTTTTGGCCCTAACTGTGTCCTTTTGGTGTTTTTCTTTAGTTGCAGCATCGATAGGTTCTGGTACATCTTCTTTAATGAATCTTGCTAGGTCATTCTCTTCAAGAATGAGTTCAATATTATACTTCTAGGAACAAAAATTTTCCACACCTTCTAGCTTTTCAACAAGCTTAGTGCTTGCAGACATATTTACCTGGAGCTAGGAAAATACCTAAAATTGAAAATGCTCAGAATTTAATTTTGAACTTACCAGGAGGTACACTTGGCTGAGGCGAGTAGCTTGGTGCAGTTAGACTTCAGAAAATCCAATTTTTTCCCCTTCAAACTGGACCAACGAAATTTTGGACTGGTACTTATGGTATTGGTTTTGGTTTCCTAGTTTTCTAGTACTTCTGGTTTTCTGGCACTAGTCAAAACTAGGGTTTGAATTTCCGGAGTATCTGACCACTTAAAAGGTGTGCTCAAGGTGCCAAAGATTTCCCTAGGCTAGGGTGCACTTTTCTAGATGTTTTTTAGGATGATATTCCTCTTCAACAAAAATCCCTAATTTTCTTGTACGACAACAATGACGTTTTTCTTTATCCAGTGAAAGATGATCTCTTCAGTTTAGCTCTGATACAATGTTAAGGTTTAAGCTATTATTATGTTTCTTTTCAATTTACTAGATAACCTTATCATAGGTAGGATCACTGAGAGAAACACAATCACAAAATACACAATATTTATCCTGGGAAACCCTCATGGGGGAGAAAACCCATCAAAACTTCCTTAATATAGATAGCCAATACACTGCCAAGAAAATAAACCAAAACACTAGAGAATATCCAACACTAAACAATGTGCCTCTCTCTTCCTTCTTCTCCCAACTACAACTACCAAAATTTCGCACTGGATGAGAAGATGAGTGAGTGAGATAATGAGGCATTGGCTTCCCTTATTTATACAAACTGGTAGGTGTTGAAAAGGTGTCTCTTCACTGGACAGGGCCGACTTGTCTTCTTAGTGGTTAAAACCACTTTAATTATCCTGGGGGCCAACTTCTCAACTTGCATATTATATTTAGGGTTTGACCAATCCACAAAAGGGGATTTGGTCAATTACAATGTCCAACATGATCAATCGAAAAAAGGGGATTGATCTAATGAATAATAACTCAATAATAAATAGAATACTCTTTGTAGTTACAATATTTCAACGTTTCCCATGTTCAGTCTGACACTGACAAAGCCACCATATTCATTGAGCGGATTCAACACATTCGCCAACAAGTCCATGAGATTTTGCAGAAAGCCAATGCTAAGTACAAGCAACGCCATGATCAATACAAGGTGTTATCACATATAGTTGTCAAGGCCAGTTGGTCGTCCAAGTTCATGGTCTGCACAAGAAGTGTCCAAGCGTAGCATGCAGAGCAGCTCATTTTGGGCTTAAAATACAAACATACAGGTTGAATTTTGTCAGCAATGGATATTCCAGGAGCATTCTAGATTAACGACCCCTGGGTATTTGGGATTTCAAAATTGCACAAAGTATAGTGCCATGAGAAAGGTCGAAGCCCGAAGTCCCGAAGCAGATCTCGGCCGTCGATTCAAAAAGGGAATATCTGATCCATTGATATGAAGAGGGAATATTTTAGCTGCTGAGTGTAAGTCCTTGCCCATGATCACAAGATCGACGACCATAGTCCATTGTGGGGACGCAACGTACTCAGGCGATAATTTTCTTGAGAGGTCCTGCAATTGAAGCCATGGTTTGGAAAAAGTAATACGTGGAAAAAGGTGGTGGATTGCGGCCTCAAAAGTGGTGTGAACCCAAACCACCTTTGAGCGTCCCCGCAATCACATGCTTATATAGCGTCTATCCGAGAGCAGCGTGTGGCCACCCCTTAGGCATTAAGCCATGTTTCAATCCCAAGAAAAGGAAGTTAATGAAGTGAGGCGACAGTTGAAAACTATGTCTCACTGCATAAATGGAAAACCAGAAAGGACTGGCAGAGTAGAGCTTGCCTCTGACAGGGGAAGGCATGCGCAGAGGAGACTGCATGCACAGTCTGACTGAAAAGACATGTATGGCATTGGACGAGAAGCTCAAGAACGCCTCTGCTGGTAGTGGCGAATATGTTTTGAGTATATAGGAGTCATTTTGACATTTGGTATGGGTCGATGGTTGAGCTGGGCTCCCTTATTGTAATATTTTGATGAAGAACACTGGTTCTTTGGTTATGTAACTTGATTTGAGACTTCTTGATTAATCTAAGTCAGATTTCTTCTTCCATATTGTTTGCCTCTGATACTGAGAGATTTCATGATTGACTGATTCACATGGATTGTTGTAACTGTATTATGATGAATGTTTGATTATAGTGCTATTATAATGTGTTTCAGTTTCCTTGAAAATTTGAATTCAAGAGGATCTTGTGTTTGAGTTTTTTCCTCCTTAGGTTGCTGGAAGATCTAATGTCCATAGCAGACCTTAACACTTTCTCACCAAAGTCTTCCCCTTATTCACCTTTACTCCAAATTACTGACTGAAGTTGATACAAGACGTCAATTGCTTGTGCATGCCAACCCAGATTTTTCGAGTTAGAACATTATATTCTCGAGTCTTATCCATTTCCCCCCCTTAAAACTCAATTACATTTACTGTATAAACTAATGGGTACTGGGCTTATCCTCATTATAGTCCGAGGGTGATTCCTAGTGCTAACACAAGGTACTGCACCAGTTTCAAGTTGGAGACAAGCTCTGGTAACGTTTGCAGAAAGAGTGCCTTATAGGGTGTTGGCGCGAAATTAATCAGACTAGGGTCCTTCTCAGGTTACCAACAAAAGGCACTGAGTAGTCTAGAGCATTGGAATTTTCATCTCCTTCGAAGAGAATAAGTCTCACCCAAAGCACAACCAACTCATAAAGATAGGGAAGGGCAAGGATAATACTTAGGTGGGTTTCCAGAACTTTCAATATTCACCACGATCTTGCACAAGATAGATTAACTACATAACATATCTGAACTCATTCATACTGGAACTAAAGATACTCAAGTTGTGAAATAATTTGTACACAAAGACAATAAATTGATCTTATCAAGAATAAATAAGTACTGTAAAGAGACAATTCATAAGCATAAACACATAATGACACATTATATTTCAAAATTTTTAGGTCCTTCTTCATCTATTATCCTCAGAGCTTCTCGGGTACAATCTCAGAGATACAAATTAGTACTCTGTTACAAAATCCTGACTTCGGACTCATGTCAAAGAGCTATAACTACCCTTTTTCCCCAAAAGTATATACAAATTACAATCACCGAACCTTTCCTCAGCTACACCCAACCATACTCAACACTAACAGCTAAAAACCCAACAATAGCCAACCCAACCCTTTTACAATAGTATGCATATCATATATAGGCTGAGTGGGATATTCTAGCTTTGGGCTCACATTCTTTCTTGTTTTGTTGTAAACCAAAAATGAAGGGCCCAACAGGCTTGGACCACAAGCCTTGACTCAACCTCGATTCAATTACATGGCTCTTTCGCAGCTTCTAGGAGTGCCTATTGATTTCCCTTGTCCTCCTTCTCCACTCTGATTTCACCTTCTTCTTGCGCTTTCTCTTTTTCTGCCTCTTCAAATTAAGGGCCCAACTCTGAGACCAAATCTAAGGTTCGCTTCCTAACTTCCTGGAAACTCTTGATTTTATCTTGGCACTACTTGACAATGAGTGAGGCCTCGATGACAAACTGCTGAGTCACATATGTGATACATCCTTTGGGCTTGGATGCGACCAGAGAGTTCCATTCAGAGTTGGCTATAACATCTACCTGATGCATTTGCATATACACTTTCTGAATGACCGGTCGAAATTGTTGGATTACTAAGAGGGGGGGTGAATCAGTAATAGCGTAATTATAATCCTTTTTCTTCAAATGTTATATCAATGTAGAATTATTATCTAATAATGAGTAGTAAGAAGTAAACAATCACACACATACACAGTACACCAGTGTTATACGTGGAAACCCAAATCGGGAGAAAACCACAGAATGATTTTTCTTATATGTCTTGAAGAATTACATTCATTGGAAGCACCAAATTCCTTTGTTTTTCAGCTGCAATTGGAAGGAGGCTCCAACCCCCTAGTTTCTCAGGCTACAACCCGAGGGAAGCTCCAACTCCCCAATTCTCTAGCTACAACCCCCAATGTTCTCCGACTACAACAACCTGTCCTTGCCCCATCCTGCCACCCTGAAGTAGAAGTAGAATGATGGAACCACTGTCACACTATCACTATGAGATATACCACTATAAACCTGCACCAATAAATCTGAACCATGCATTAACCATGCATCAACCTATACCTCAACCTGTAATCAACCTGTACCACAAACAAGTGCATCAACCATGCACCAACCTGTAATCAACCTGTACCATAAACAAGTGCATCCAACCATGTACCAAGTATGTACCAATCATGTGTAAAATCCTCATTAACTATTACTCATCAATATGTACCAACATCATCAACTATACACCTCATGTATGCGCGCCAACTCATCAACTACTTGTCTCAACCATGTACTCAACATGTACCACAACCAAAAGCTGTCATCAATTTCATCATCCAAATCTGATTTGTAGCTCTGTAATAGACCTGGTGTATATGATCACATTCTTTCAAACCTTCCTTAACTTTAAAAACAAGAGACTAGCATTTTCATCAAACTTTTCTTTAGTCTCACATGCCTAGT